>JAHWFP010026689.1:63673-74434 GCA_023313725.1 Lithobius niger
AAAAAATATATCTCCTGCTGTCTTCTTCAGGTGACAAAGAAATAAAAATACTAGTTACATCACACTGTACTGTTCGACGCCGAACTGTCCGACGCTGATTTTAACGAAGCACGTGCGTGCGTAGCCTCCAAGAAATAGAAGGCCCGCATCTAAAAGTCTTTCTTGCTACTCCATCGTGCTCGCAGCCGCTCTGCCAGATCTTTCCTCACCAAATGCTGGATTGCTGGTGTCGAAGGTGGTTGGAGGTTCATCAGCTCTCTCCCATCAATTTCGTGCCTAACTATGGCAAGCGATTCGAGGCACCTCAAATGTTTATCGCTAACAGAGTTTGACTTAATCAGCTTTTTACGAAGCTGTCGAAAATTTGTGAAAATTGTAAACTGGTTTTCGCTGTTTTGAGAGGTGCGTAAATGATGTCGTCTGCTTTGGAATGGAACGGTGAGTGGACGCGAAGAGCCTAAATCGGGCATGGAAGCATCATCTGTAATTGAGATGGGAAGGCCTTGTGACGTCGGTGAGGGACCGGCGGAAGGCTGAACGGTGGAACGATGAAAGGGAACGCAAGACTCGAAATGGAGTATAGTACTGAGTGTAGTACTGAGTGTCACGGATCCCGGAAGGGAAGTCGAAGGTGGAAGAGATCCAAGGGGAACGGCCGTTGAACAAGGTGGACCCGGAACGGGCGTGGACAGGCTGTCTGTAGTAGAAAAAATGTCCATGGATGGCGAGCCGCCGCCAGAAGGCAGAACGGCTGCCGAGGAGGCAGGAACGGAGGTATCCTCCATTCGCGTGGCGTCGGTATGCGGAATGGAACGAGCAACGGGACTGCGGAACGACGAACGGGGATGCTCAAGGGACGAAACGCGTGGCGATCGCCTAGGAGAAATGATGCTGACAGGATGCTGTGCAGGAGCTTATATAAGCTGGCCCTGGCCCACGCATGCGCCGTACCGTACGAGTCCGGCAGGGAAGACAACTCCCTAACTTCTGGGGGATTAATGCTCAAAAGGGGGGAAACTGCTATAAAACAGGTAATGTATTTTTTCGTCGGCTATAAAAACATAAGTTAATGTGTTTCTCTCTTTCTATATGTTTCAGTATTTAATCATAAAAACCTCCCAAAAAATGAGGACTTTTTAAACGTTTCTTCTGTAACTAGAGTGCACTATGTAATTCCTTCATCTAGAGTGCACTTTTATCGTGGAAGACTAACTTCCGGTCTTGTTGTAGAAGCTTAACTTCCGGTTCCGATTTTTGGGTTGTATCCTTGTCTCTCAGGTTGTCAACAGGATGGTTTGCGAAAAATATGTTCTCCATTAACATTCAATTATATGACCAGGGACTTGAAAAAGGTATTTGATCTCTTTTTATTATAAACATGACAGCCACACGACAATTTAAAACTGGACAGAGACCACCTGTTGATGAACGACTGGCATCTTTGATATGTCGAGAGCATGCTGAGCAACCGAGGCCGGCAAGTGACAGGGGCTGCTTGCAGTGGTCATAATGGCACAGGGCAAAATAACGCAAGGCGTAAAAGCTGGACCAGGAGTAATTGACTCCAAACTGGGGTAGGCTAGCTACCCCGTACCCCCCCCCCCCCTTCCCTCCGTTTGTTGATGAAGAGGCCTAAGACAGACGGCAGGCGACAACTGATGACGGCGATGACAAAGCGCACCAATAATGTGGCTAGCACGAGACAAGTTTCACGCAGAGACGGTTGGAATGGGAGGCGACCAAGAAGAGTATTGACAGCGTAGGAGAAGCAGGTGTATGTTGATAGCCGGAGCGACGTCTCCACATGTCTTAATATCAACAGAAGCAGTCGCGAAACAACACTCGAACAAAATCACCGTGCATGAGCAAGAGTGGCTGAGCCCCCGCGAGGGGCGTAGCAACCCGCAGCAAACCGCATGAAGTTTCTGCAGAGGGATATTGTGCACATCATGTCCCGAATGAAGGGGGGGGGGGGCTAAGCTGAAAAGAATCAGTGATCCAGAAGGCAGGCAGTAGCCAACCTGAAAAGCCGAAGATCATCGTGGGAGAAGGACCGAATTGGGAACAAAGCAAATGCACCAATAGACCAAGCCTGGTCCGGAACATGCATTGCAGAGAAATGGGGGGGGGGGGGGGGGGGACGAAGACCAGCAATCGAATGACATAGACAAACTGACTGATTTATAAGGGAGAGGTCAAGGATGGCGAGCTGGAAAGCCCAAATGCAACGACAGATCAAGCCTGAACTTGGAAAGCATTGTAATACATGAGGAGCAACGACAAGGCGACGGTGGCACACACGTCCACTGTAAACCCTTGGAAAAACTTCGAGGCCTCAGGCCCACAAATGCAACAATAGAACAGTCCTAAAGTCATCCGAAAGGTGTAAGTGTTTCCAAGGAACGATGAGGTGTGGAATGTGTAACATGAAAAGCAGCGCAGAGTAGCAGCGTTGGCGACAGCAGCAGGGCTGGGAGTTGATGGAGCAGTTGAAGACACTCATGTCACATTGTGTTCCTTTGTCGGCGACACGGGGCTGAATGTTAATGGGATATATCTTGCAGGAGTACACGTGCTTGGGAAGCAGAAAAAGGCCGGCGACAGGAGGTTGATATGAGATGGAGACGGCGCACATGCCGCCTAGACAGCAGATAACCACACCTCAGTGCATCCAGGACTTCGTAGGACGACCTGAAAGGCGTACACAGGGAGCCATAGGCGGCTACCATATAGTCAGAAGAAGGGTCTTGACAGCGACAGGCAGGAACCACAGGAGCTGGACTGATAAAGCCGGCCGGCCCGAGGCAACGTCGAAGCGTCAGCATATGATAGTAAAGGCAGGCGACAAAACAATGGCAAGACTCCGCGCTGGTCCCTGGGAGAAGCATCGACGACAAAGGCAGAGAGGAGATGGGAGAGCGACCGAAGAAACGAACGACAGATCACTGAAGAAGGCCTCAACACCCAAGGCCGAAGAGAAAGACGACATGTCGGCAGAACCCACATGTCACAAGCAGAGAATCCTGGAGAAGCCAGTCTCGTGGATGGCTAGATCAGAAGAGATGAATTCCGGTATTACCGGGGCCCTTTTATAGAGGAGTTTGTGCATGCGTACTGGGTTACAAGAAGGTGGCAGCCACAGGCCTGTAACTTTAATCTCTAGAGGTTTAAATTCACACTGTTCATGCGTGCACGCAACCTCCCGGATGCGCTTTGTCCCGCCACACGCGCTCTTTCTGGTTTGCCATAACGAGGGTTCGACCGGTGCGGCAGACGGCTTCATCCAGGTAAGTATTTTTGTTTAAGTAAAAAAAAACTATGTTTAAGGTTAATACCCTTTTTTTTCTTCCTTACGAAAATACTTAATTTGATTTTTTTTTGCCGATTTTGTTCCATGAGTTGTGGGTAGTCGAACTCTTATTCTACCGCATGAACTTTTATTCCCCTGTCGACGCTATCTCACTAGCGTCAAAACCCTTCGAGTGTCCGGTGTCACTCGCTTACTTGTTCTACTTTATCTGAACCTTTATATGTACAAACCTGTTTATGGTAGGGACTTAATGTCACAGTTTCCCCACCCCCATGCCAGCCACCAGCAGGTCTGTGGTGACGTCCTATCTACCGCTCCCACCTCTCTCGGGGTACGGCGAATGCCCATGATTCCGCCAGAGCTCTCGACTCAGTGTGCTCGGTTGGATGTTGGGACATCTAGCTTGCCTGATGCGCCATTGAGAAATGATACCTCGCAAGGCTGCCTAGTGGGACAGCGTTACCATCCTTTTTCCCATTTTCACGAACAGCGGGATCCAGGGTGGTTTGAGGTGGGTTCTCCGATTCCAATGCTATGCGTTCAATAGATTTGGTGGCTCAAGGTAAAATCTTAAGCGCTCCAATAGGGCACTGCACTCTTTCTTTGTCGCTTGGGCTGAGTAGTGATGAAAGGGATCCTACTATGACTGGTCTTGATTGTTCATCAGGTTTTCGGCACTTTACCTGTTACTTGGGGAGGCAAAAGGAACGTACATTCATCCAATTCTTTGAGGGCAGAAGAAAGTCATTACCCTTACCAGTGCCGCTAGTCGCTTTGCTGCTTGTTATGGCTGGGTGGGCCACGTGGTGGTATTGCCTGCCAGGGTCAGTACCGAGTTAATAACTTAACGATAGCCTTTGATAGCAATCGTCGAGAGGCCTGCTTGGAACAAAGATTCAAGGAACTTGGTAAAGCCGTGCTCTGGTACTACTCAGACCACTTTCTCCACTTTAGTTAAAATGGCCTTTTTAAAGCCCAGTTACTCTAGTTTGTAGACATAATCACTTACTTCTTGTTTCACATAATACAACACCAGAATTAAAAAAGGTCCATTGCTGGGTTCTTGCGAATTTTCGGTGGCTTTGCACCGCCACTCTATCAGATACAGGCTTACGGTCCACCAAACGCACTAACGGACCAACTTGGTCGGTCTTAGTCCGTAAGTGAATTTGGTGGACTCTAGGCTGGTGCCTGATGAAAATGGCAGTGCAAAGCCACGGAAAATTCGTAAGAACCCACCAATGGACTTATTTTAATTCTGGTGTTACGTTGTGTGAAGGGTTTGCCAACGTGCTGGGACAATAGGTCCTACCGAGGTGGCAATGTAAGTGGGTCCTATTTCGCCACTTCGTACAGTTCCACAAACCTTGGAAACCATGGTGCCACTGGCCAAAACGGGGCAAGAGTTGAAACGTTCCCGATGATTCCCTGATCTTGTTAAATGTTCTCTGCAGTAAGGGGAATAATGGGAATAGATACGCATGCATGTTGGTTCACTGGATGCTGAGACAGTCTGTCGTCCATGCCCCGTCGTCCGGATATGGGGATATGAAGGCTGGTAGCTGCTCATTCTTTCTGGTCGCGAAGAAGCCGATCCACGGTGCCCCCATCTATCGAAGATCCCTCTGCACATTGACGGGTTCAGTTGCCACTGTGGCTGTGTGACCATCGCGAACGTTTGTCCGCTAACAAGTTGAGCTTGCCTGCTATGCGTTGAGTTTGCCGTCTAGCAACCGAATGTCCAGCTGGAGGCAGAATTCGAACAGGGCTGACTCTTCTTGGTGCAGTGATATTGACTTCGTTCTCTCGCCTCTTCGGATGTAGGCAACAGTCGCAGCGCAGGCGACATATGTTGACCCCATTTGCCTGTTTCCCCACGCACGAAGTGCGTAGAATACTGCGTGCAACTCAAGCTGGTTGATACGGAGTTCCATCTCTGCCGGGGCCCAGTTTCCGACATCGTCCAGTCGTTCAGATGAGGTCCCCAACCTGTTGTGAATGTGTCCGTGAACAGGTGTAGGTTTGGTGCTCCACCGTGGATGGAATCAGAGTCTGTTCCGTGCTTGACCATCACCATGTTGACGACTTTGGGAGATTATCCTCCTGGGTGGTGTCTTCCCAGGTTGCCTTAGTGTCCAGTATTCCGTGCGGAACCAGTGCCATGCATGGTCTTGCTTGCCAGATCCCCATCGGGACAAATGATGCCACAGAGTCTTTCCAGGCAGTTGGTTTTACTCGGGCTGTAGTCGCGATTTCATCCTGTTTTCCCTTAGTCTTTGTTGGTTTCTTATAGCAATTGGACACGATCTGGTTCCTGATCAATCAGAAACGTGTGTGGTTGAAGAGTCCAAAGCCTGGTTGCATTAGGTAGGTGAAGACCTGCAGTGCTGTCCACAAACTGGAAGGAAGGATTTCGAAGTGGTACGATATCCTTTTGCATACCAGTATGAAGAGATGAAATACTGAGGGGTGGAGTGGAATGTGTTGTTAACCGTTTTCTAAATCTATAGACTTCGGGTGAATTGCTTCCTTACTTTGGCTAAGGTCTCCATCTTGAAATGTTCTGTTGTTATGAACAAATTCAGGTAATGGAGAAGATCTGTCCATATTCCCCACTCTTTTCCAGGATTACTCTGTTTGGGCTGTAAAAGCTAGGGATGCGGGCGTGGGGGGGTGGGGGGCACGACATAAACTTGCGGTTGGGGTCCCTGCCAATGGTGGTGGTAATGGTGACTTGGACCATTTTCACAAGTTTGGACTTAAACTTGGACCATTTTCTCAGAAAATGGTCCAAGTTTAAATACTGATTCTTACACTTACCCTAAAGTAGTTCACAATTTTCAGTGGCCGAGAATCTTTTAGTGTCAAAAGTTGGTTTGCAACCACAAGTTTTAAAATCTCCTTCAAATCTCCTACGCCAAAGAAAGCCATGCACTCAGTCAGACCAACTATCTCAGCGTGCCAAGTGCTCGTAATATTATCTTGAAAGAAACAAAACAAAAAAATAAGTCAAGAAACTATAACCATTTTCAACTAACAACTAGCCTTGCTACATACAAAACATCTTAAAAGATTTCCAATGGAACCACTGCCCGCTTAATGCAAGTTCCTGGCAACGATGGCCATATAACCCATCCAACTCAACCTACCCAACTACATCAATAACAACTTTTCTAAATAACGTAATACATAAGTTTAAACTGTGGATTATGTTCCAATTTGGAGAAGGAACGATCTAATAAACTAAGTTCGTGAATAAATGGTGATTCTACCAGGGAACTTGTTCTCGCAGGAGAATCGAAGTTCTTCGAGTAGAATCCGACGACACTGTATTACCTACTTGTCATGAATGGGATATCCCTTTTGCTGTCGGCACCCATCATCCACACTCACTTGCATACAGTATACCTTAACCTTTAATTTATGCGAAATTACGTCACCTGTCACCTCGCTCTCCCTTCTCTCTTGCGCCCTTCTCACCCCTGTCTTTTGCGGCTGAGCCAAATAAGCGCTAGGGAAGTGGGCAATAAAAATAACACAGTGTGGGATTCTACTCGGAGAACTTCGATTCTCCTGCGAGAACAATAGTACGTGTGACCGCCATGCTGGGAGTTACATGGAATGGAAAAGTTTGACCACCTGCTGCAATAGGTATTGTTATTCAATACTAGAAGGGGGGGGGGGGCAACTTGGCAGGCCGCTATGGAAAATGGAGACCAGAAAACAGTTTTTTGGATCTATCTCAAGAATAGTAACTCCAATAAAAAAACTTAGAATAGCAAAATTGTTCAGAACAACATTCTGCACAAAACATTTTCCTACCAATTTTTTCGTAGCGGCAACTGCTAAGTGGAAAAATCACAATAAAACTATTACACATCTATTGTAGGCAGTGCGATAAGCATACATAGTACTACATTAGACTCTGCAATGTTTGACCAACATAGATAAACGAATAAGGTTTGAACCGTTCAAAAGGTGCGATTAATACCTTTCGAATGTGTAACTGCAGTCATCTGTATTAGGCCAAAATTTACACACTCAAACTTTATACTGCATATGTTTACTAAATGCACGAACGGGTGCCGCAAACGTCTGTACGTTTGACCCTGTAAATTTTATCAAATATAGAAGTAAGAATGTAATTTGAATTATTTGAACGGTATTAACCACCCCTTGTGGACGCTTTTAACCCCTGCTTCTAACGTATGTTATTTTAGGCGTATGCATAGCAGTTTGGAATGGCTCTTATTTACTTATTTTCTTCCTTTACAAAGTATTAACGCCATGGACTGCGGACTGTGCATAATTTGTCAGAACAAATACGTTGTGGTGCTTCCAATTCCAGCACATCTGTTATTGAGCAAACGTACAAAAACTTCACTGAACACTGGGAGCATTTTTTGCACAGCTGGCATTGATGTGCATGTAGAGCTGCCAATAGGTACAAGCAACCTTTGGCAATCTAGTGGCCATGGCGCTAAATGACAATAACAACTTCAGGCTGGAGCTCCGTTAGAACAGACTACAACGTATACTAAAGTAATCACAAGTGGCGGCTACTGTGGTTGCCTGTTCGAGTAAAGATAATGTTCCCTCCATTACGTCAAAGACTCCAAGGAGAAGCCCCATGCTAAAAGTATCGGATAACTGTCTGTTCGGCATGAAACCAGGAAGATTAAAAACGTTCTGCACTGCTTCCAGAAACTGTAACTTAATGCAGAACTTGAAGTTGCTACATGAAGAAAAATTTAGGAGGGCTGAATTGTACAACACGTCGTCGATGAACCGTACATGGCTAAAAACTGCCTTACTGTAACGTTTTTCTCCTTTGCTAAAATGAAGTACACTTTTAGTCTGCTCCGCCTCAATGAAAGACGTGGTAAAATTGTCTTTGGTGGCCATTGCTCCATCAGAAGACTACCAAGTTCTGTCAAAAGCAGCATTGATATGTCGTTGGGAAATGGCAAAGCAAGATAACTGCCAGAAGAATGCCGTAGCTGGAAATCTAAAATTCCCAATAGGTCTCATCAGTTTGCCATATTTCATGATGGTAATGTGGAGATGGAGAATGAACAGAGAACGTAACCATTGCACTTATAACCTTAAATACAGAGACCAAAAAAAAACCGAAATGCCATTGCCATTATACCTCTGGTTTCTTGCGCATTCCAAGTATCGCAGCCATTTTGTAGTATGGCAGCTTTTAGACGTGTATGGTTCATTGGCTACGTATCATCAGGAGGAAATGAAAGCTGCGTATGCTTTATTAATTTCCTCCTGGTATCATACAATTCACACCTCCTACCCATTTCTTCATGTAGCAACTTCAGAGTGAAGTATTTCTTACTGCAAAGAGATCCTCCTCCACCATACTGAAAATTTCTTCTAGGATCATAACTTTCACATTAAGTGAATCGAAGTGGCGGTTGAAACCGTTTGTATGGTATTTCAATTCATTTTCTACCAGATCTCCTGTAGAAAGGTGAGTCAACACACTGGAATCATTAAGGAGGTTTTTCTTAAGTTGTTCATTAATAGCCAGTTTCTGGAAGGAGTGGAGAACATTTTTAATTCCTCCTGGTTTCAAGCAGAACAGCAGTTGTGGCCTTCTCCTTGAAGTCTTTGACGTAATGGAAGCAGCACTCTATTACTCGCACAGGCAACCCTAGTAGCCGTTTACATTGTTGTCTGCCCTTACGGAGCTCCAACCTGCAGTTTTTATGCCATTAGCGTCCTTGCCCACTAGATTATCGACGATTGCTTGTACTACTGGCAGCTCTACGTACAAACATATCAATGCCAGCTATTCGAAAACACTCTCAGTATTTGGTGAAGAATTTGTGCCTCAATAACGAAAATTTTAGTACACATTAAAATTAGTTTTTACTATCAAATAAATACTTACCTTCAGTTATTATGCTTAAATCACTTTATTTAAGCTTCCTCTGTCCAAAACTTTAAAACCGCGTTTTAAACCTCAATCTAAAATTCAGTTGCATGCAACTCCCGCCTGGCGCGCTGCTCTGCCTACAGGCAGAGGCCAGGCCGCCATCTTCCATACCTCATATCACTTTTGCTAAGAATTCAACTTTTCTTGCAATCGTGAAGCAGGGAGGCGGGTTGGGTTTTTTCTGAAGGTAAGTATTTATTTGATAGTAAAAACTAATTTTAATATGTATTAAAATTTTCGTTTCTTACTATCTGCAAAATACTTACCTTCAGTTATCATGCTGAATTTGTCACTCAGGACGGTGGGCATGATTTCCCATTTGTTGCAAGAAAAGGTTCTCATGTTTCGACACTGTTACGAATGTAACTTAGTGTAGAAGGTATCCACCTTATTGAGTGTGTCTTTTCCTCAAACTCTTTGAATATCTGGCCTGCCACGATATGTTTTTGTACCTCTTTCTTCCTTTGCAGCCACTCTTATCCCTGAGGTAGTGGTTATGGAGGTAGTTCTAAGCTTTCAGGAGCAGGCTGCCCCTACTTCATCTAGTGGTGTGCCTCATCTGTCGGCCCATGAGGCTTCAAGCGCTCTCACATGCTCGGGTATGTCTACGTGATGGGTATGAGGTCGTATGCCCTTCTACCCACCTCTCTTCATCTTATCCCCAATCTTTTGAGGTGGTAGAACTACATCGTGTACCGTGTCCGTGTAGAGGTAGACTACGTCCGAGAAGAGAGGGGTTGTTGTACCTTTTCGTTGTGTTCCTTTTTTCCGTGGAACTTTAGATTTTGCCAGATAGAGTCTCGGTTCCTTGATCAGAAATTGTAGTCTTTCTTCCTCTCCTTCAGCTAATTCCCCAAGCCATGTATTATTACAGGTTTCATGAGATTGGCCCGGTTTCAGGTTCTTCGCCCTGAACAGGGCCGGAGAGGGCCACGAAGGATTGCCCCCTTTTGAACCGAAGGGATCTCCCGTCCCGGGAGGAAGTTGTGACTCCACTCTGCCTGGCTGCAGATGTCACCGCCACCAGGAATACCGTCGTCAGAGAAACGTGGCTGAGGGATGGTGAGACATAGGGTCGTGCGGGGGACGAGACTAATCCTGTAACAGAAGTGGGTTATTCCACTTCGTAAGAAAGCATCGGGTCCATGGTCTGGCATTTGGGTAGGTAGCTATAAGTCTAGGGACCACAGGGTGGTCTGTCGTGCTCTGTTTTCCTAAACAGTTGAAGGCTGAAAAAATGACTGATCGGTATCCTGTGAAGCTGCGGCCTAATCCTCATTCGAACAAATCTTCCAAGAAGGAAGCCAGTATCTGAACAGTTGGGTTGCATGGGTCAAAGTCTGTTATCCTTGCACCACAGGGACCACCTATTCCATCAACATTCATAATACTTCGCTGCCAAATCTCTGCGGAATTGGAGGATGCGGCCCGAAACCTCTCCGGAACCACCGTTCCAGTTCATGCTGTAGGTAAGTCTCCACCCTTCACAGTGCAGAAA
>JAHWFP010026689.1:106350-128447 GCA_023313725.1 Lithobius niger
GACGTGAGCATTTTTAGACCCCGAAGGAGGTGGAGAGGTTTTGTGGGAACGTGAGGAATTCGACAAAAGATCGAGCAGAGAGAATAGTTGTTTGGAACCGCTTGAAGCCGAGGAGGGCTTTGGGTTCTTCTTTCGTTTGTGGTGAGAAGAATGTGAAGCGATGGTTTGTCCGCACCTGGATCGTCAAGCTGAAATTCATTGGAAGAGGACCAGAAGCTTGATGTCTTGGAGGAGAAGGCAATGGGTTGACAGCAACATTCGGGTCCGCGTTTTCAACAAAAAACTCGTATTTCAACATGTTTGGATACTTTCACACCAACTAACTCTGGGCTGTGGTCACAAATTACATCTAATAAAAAAAAAATTCTTAGGCCTACCTTCTGGATTTTACAGGACTTGTGAAATGAATGAGTTAGTTTCTCGTGGATTCAATCACACAAAGATGAAGGAAGTAAAAACTTTCAGAACGAAATTTACCAACAAACAGTTTATTGTTTGGTAAAGTTTTACTTAGCTTACATATATGCAAAAAAATGTGATGTGATCTACATAAATAATTAATTTTAAAACTGCTTTCAGTTGATTGAGATTTTGTACTTTTATTATAAATTGTGATTTTGGGCCTTCGGTAAGTTAAGCACCTCAAGCAAAATATGCTCGTAGAGACTGTTCAGAACACGCCAGAATTAAGACTGCATAGCTGCTAAAAGAGTCTGGCACTAGCCACTAACACTCCATGACCAGCATCATGCAGGGCACTTGGCCAGGGTCTCCCTTCCTGCTTTCAAATTACATAAGTTAGATTCCTTACGCAGCTGAAGTCGGCGACCGACTAACTTTAAAGCTGTTAGAATAGGCCAAACATGAATACAACTATATTGTGTAATTTTTCAGCACATTTTTGCTCTAGACATTCCTAATATACTAAAAATACAATAACCATTTTAGGCCATGCAAAAAAAATTGTTCGGTTTACGGGCGATGATGCAAATTGAAGCACTAGGCAACCAGGCATTTTATTTTATTTTTAATTTTATTTATCTGACCACATTTCTTTGTCATGTACCTAGCTCAAACCTGAAAGAGTATGTAGTCAGCCGAAAAAATATATAATATTGCTAGTATGTTATTTATGTCATTGAGTATTCAGAGTTTAGTTTTTAAAAATAACTTCTTAGTGGTTTAAGCTAGAGGTTTGAAATAAGCACCATTGGAAAGCTCGTTTCGAGCCGGTTGAAACAGTGCATTGGAATGTCAAAAACGGTCAATATTTGGTGAAAATGTGATTTTCAGCATGTGAACCAAGATTCAGATAAAAAGTTTTGACCCGCAATAATATAAGGCAACCGCACGCGCCTGTAAACCAAACAATTAACTTTGCGTGGCCTTACTTTGGCCAGCAAAAATCGACGAAAAACGAAGTACGATTCTGCGCTCAAACTCAAAACAAACCAATACCAACTGCAGGGGCAAATTGCACTCCAAAATCGCACTTTGCACTCCAGAAGCAACTCACGGAGTGCAAAATTGCACACCAAAGTTGAATTTTCCATAATAAGAATTAGATTTCTTGTGGCACCATTCCTTTCAAAGCAGTTAAACTCCATTTTTTACTACTTCTGATTAAACTATGTGTGTAGGTTTTTCAGTTGAATAGCGAAATTAAGTCAGTTTTCAGCAAAATGCAGGAAAACAGTACATATTATTGAGATGCTGAATGTTAGAATTTTCAATGGCTATAAAATAGGAGAGCACAGTGTTGGTTTACATTTTGGTTTTGCACTCCAAAGACACTTTTTGCACCCCAGTAACAGATTTGGGGTGCAAATTTGCACCCAGATCAAAATTTGGAAATTCGACCCCTGCCAACTGTAAACAGCAAATTTTCAACAGGCTGTTGACCAATAACACAGAAAGAGTCTACCTATCTTCTTCAGGCTCTTCTACCGTACAAACTTCTATCTACACCATTGTAGCGTCAAATCTTTTAAAAGTATACGGTACTCTCGTCAAACACTATTTAAAGTAGGACTGTGCGAAAATCGAAACTTTCGATTCGATTTCGATTTTATTATGCTGTCGAAATCGAATCGAATCCGTCAGAATCAAAATCGAGTAACGAGATGCTCAGCGAGTAACGAGATGAATTATTTTCGATTTTATGAAAATTTTTAAGTAAATACACTGAATAAAGTTTAACAAACAAATTTGAATCAAGTAAAGCATTAACTTAAGTAAAAAATGTGTAATGACTTCGTTTTATATGGCAACTGTGCATGGTACCATGTTAATCATTGTTAAAATAGTGTAGTCATTGCCTTACAACATGCCAGTGTAAGTTTAGCAATCAACTAAGGGGCAATAATTTGCCAAACTTGCATAATATATGAAGTTAATTTGACTAAATAAAATCTAAGGTGCTACTCAAAAGGAGGAGTGGGGGAAGGTGAAAGCTTGCTTTCTAACTTTGTGTTAAAACCAAAATGTAGTTTTGCGCATTAAATGAAGACATAATTCAAAGTTCAATGTATTGGAGTAACATTAGTTTACAGGAATGTAATTACTTAAAATTAATATCTTTTTCATCTCTTATTGATAAAAGTTGGAAAAAAAATATTTTAAAATCGAAAAAGAAAAAAATTGAATTTCGAAATCGAATAATAATCGAAATCGAGATGTTCTTCCCCAAAATCGATCGAAATCGAATCGAACCCAAAATATTAAAACCGCACACCCCTAATTTAAAGCAGTGTACTTTTAAGCCTTAACCGAGTAGTCAGAAGTTTGTACGGTAGTAAAAGAGCCTGAAGAAGATAGGTGGACTCTTTCTCCATGATTGAAAAACAGCTTGTCAACAATTTGCTGATGCAGAGGGTACTCGTTCAACATTTGCGTTTAAGCATGGAATTGCCAATAATTAATGGTTAGATGCCACCAAGTCATTCATTAAAGTGCTACACTTAAGACAACAGTATGTGGTGCACCTTCGAAATTAACCGTTCTCTGAATTTAGGCAGAGCTTTGCCACTCCTTAGCCACCGTAGCGACATATCTCATGAAGCCCCTACAAGCGTACATCCAATGTACTGCATGCTGGACACCCAATTTAGCATTGCAACTCTGTGAACTTTACCTTCAAGCCTTATTTCACGGGCAAATAAGGTATATGCTGAAATCTGCAGCTTTGGTGAATTTTTTTGATCTAAAGTGTACAATGTAGGTTGGAGACCAGAACTATTAGAACACTTCTTTCTTTTTGGATTTACTGCAAATGAGGCATCATCATCATCCCTTGAATTTATGTCGAAAGTTGGCGACGGAGGTCTTTTCGATGTTGGATTCAATAATTGCACAGGCTGAAAACAAGAACTATTTCATTAAAACCAACTATCAATGTGTACAGCTTCCTTCCTTCTTGGCAATTAAAAACTATAAAAACCAATTGCTGAAGACTAGTTAAAAATGAATTACAATTTTTCGTAAAACACCAAGTTATGTATAGGATGCCACAGCTGAATAGATAGAGCCCTAGCCTCCAACGTAACCTGAAAGTATATGCGACTGAATCGAATCTCAGACCATACACATATGGGACAAACGAGACATAAGAGACTCCCCACACCCACAGGTTCATTGAAGATTAATCCAAGTTTTTTTCAAAGTGAAGAAACTCGAAACAGTCTGCAAATTTTCGACAAAACATACACTAGATGGAAAGCTATTCGTTTGACTTCTTCAGACACAAAATTCTACGATTGTTGAACTTTTCTCACTAAGTACTACATCGTGTTGCTTGGAATTCAAAACTGGCGGCCACCGGTTTCAAAGTCCAAGCAATACAATGTAGTAGTGAGTAAGTAAAACACAAAATGGATTATTCCGAGCACTGTAATTAAACATATTCGCTGGCAATTTGGTAAATTTATTAACCGTAACTCTATTCGCAAACATTAACTTCTTCAAATTATTAAGTTATTTCATGAGATTATGTAAAAGATCAATATTTGATTTGAGCATGGGTATACCTAAATAATGACGAGTAACCAGCAATATCGAAGAATGAGGCAATGTGGTAGCATGATTTTTACCTGAACAATCCTATCAGATGTATCTTTAAGAGCTCCTTTGCTCCACGCCTCGTTAAAACTGCTCCGCTTCTCATTTTCAAGTTGATTTTCGACCTCGATGTCAATAGCGATCTCTGTATCGACATCATTTCCATTTTGCACTTGTACATTATTTTTGTTGGTGACAGTTTCCTTGTCCGGTGGAATTCCTTGACACATAGGTTGATTTGAATTAGAAGTTTCTAAACAGTCATTTTTGGTTTTAGATTGGACAGTATTTTCTAAGTAATGATCTTGTGTGCTACATGTATTTTCCAGAAAATTTTCCTTTGATTGTAAGGCTTGCCTACCAATTGCAGGAGTTGAATCTTTGTTGTGTGGTTCCTTTTCACTTGTTTCAGATTTATTACATGGCATGTGGGGCTGATCAAAACTGGAGGGTTCAGATTTACTGGGAGCATCACAAAATAAGCTTTCATCTAATACACTCCAATTTTCTTCAT
Organism: Lithobius niger; assembly: GCA_023313725.1. Taxonomy (NCBI): domain Eukaryota; kingdom Metazoa; phylum Arthropoda; class Chilopoda; order Lithobiomorpha; family Lithobiidae; genus Lithobius; species Lithobius niger. The sequence goes on from JAHWFP010026689.1 coordinate 110,921, forward strand.
CTGTAGTTGTGAGCCCAGGAGGGACATAGAGTATTGTGGAACCACTGACATTGTGTATTCTTAGTTCACTACCTTCCTTGCTAACAATGTTTTCACGTAAGTTTCTTTCTCTATCAGGGTCTGACGAACGACGTATGCGATTCTTTGGTTCAATATTTGAACGGTTTTCAAATTGGTTTGTAGGAACAGAAACTTTCTCGTGACAACCTTCTGTATTGTTTTGTAGTCTGCTGTCGGCATATGTTTTATTCAGAACTTCAGACAGTAATTCCAGAACTGTTTCCTGCAACCATAACCAGAGAACACTCCTTTACAAATGTATTTCGTCCTTTTCCGCTCTGATAAAAAAGTACTCAGCCAGGATACCAGACAAGCAAATAGTTGCCTACCTTATCTTGCAACATAACACAAGTCTTATTGGGTTCTAAATTCACGTCTATGGCTGATGGAGGAACATTCAGTGCAACACAGTAGCACAGAACATTACTTCTAGCTTTCAATGCAGGAACTTGCATAAACACACTCTTTAACATCTGAAATTGAAAGAAAATAACAAAATAAGAACCTGATGCAAAGTAAGGGAAAAGAAGCAATTTTATTTTTTATGCATGAACAATAGCTGCATAGTTCGCACACACTGAGACTAGTGACAAGCTGTGCGATACTGGAAGAGTTCGAGTAGAGTATGCAACGTGTCTCTGGTACTCGTTGCTTGCATCCGTACTCGGAATACTCGTATCTGGCGAAAATGCGATTACTTCGCCAACTTTTGGCCGGTTTTGATGTTCAAATCTACCAAATTCATCGTCTCGACGAAAGCGTTCTGGTGGTGCAAATTAAAAGCCACTAGCTCAAACCATTCGAAAGTTATATCCTAAAAACTAACACCAGTTGTACACGTTGACCCACACAGTCCGTTAAGCAGTATTTTAGTTGTTATTACACTACCAAATAAAAAAGATACTTGTAAAATAAGTGTGTTCACCAAATACTCGAATTAGGCTCGATGCTCGATTCTTCTGTTGCAGAACCGGCTCGGCTCGAATTAAAATTATTCCATCACATAACCCAAACTGAGACAATAAAATTCAATGACTTTCAAGGATTCAACAATCAAATTTACAGACCTTTTTTTACCAAATAATAAAAACTTTTTGACAAAAGTTAACCTGACAGCAATGTTGGTAATTCATATCTTCACTTCCAATATGTGGGCGAGATTTTTAATTTCATGCCTCATTGTATCTTCACTTTGTGTGAAAACACATGTATTTCGCTGGGGTGGATTCATGTTGAAAAGGTAAGTTGGATCTGTTACACAATCTAAGGACCAACTGTCCATGGATAGTTTCATAGTGTAACAATGGATATTACACATGCAATGCTTTGTGGTTACCGGAGAGTAAAAAAACTGCGTTCTGACTTCTGAAGGTACAATTTTGTTGTAAACGAAGCACTATATGCACAATTTCAAAAGTTTCCAAGATTAAAAATCCAATCTTAGTAAAGTTTCGATGGTCAATGATGCTGGAGATGTAGCAGACCATCTTAATCAGGCACTTTTTTCCTACTTCTTTCAACTTCACCTAGTCAATTCCTAGTGTCGTTTCAATTTTGGCGGTTCAACGAGGCCTCAGATATTTGTAAGGCCAGTATTCCCCTTTTTTTCTCATATGCTCTCTGAACTCGGTTCACAGCATAACCGGAATAGCTGGGTTAGAAAGTCCCTGGATATTCATCAGCACGGCCTTCTCTCGGAAGTGGTGTTGAATAGCCAGGGATTCCAGCCTTCTAAGATGAGGATCTCCACTTGAGTTGGACACCAACAGCATTTCAGTTCCTTCCCAGTTCATTCTGTGTGGGGCAGCCATTTGGTGCATTGCAATGCTGTTAAATCTCCACCTGGTTTCTTGCATCCCCCTTGCGCTGCTCTACTCTAGCCCAAACGCCATTACGAGCCTCTCCAATGTAAACGGCATTGCAGTCACCACATAGCACTCCGTGCACTCCCGCCTTGGTATTCATGATCTTGTAGAGGCTTTCTTCCGCCTCTTTATATTTCATCCTTCCTCCGTAAAGTTCGATTTCCTTAGGAGTAGGTTCTTCAGTCCTTCACCTTTCGAACGTAGGAGTCAAATCCGAGTTCTCGCGGTAGTACCTTCTGGAGCTTGTCAGTCAACGCCTGCCGGCAGGTAAGGCCCACCCTAGGCCTAGGGTCTTCCTCGTCTTCGCTCTCGCCTCTTTCTTCCTCCTCTACTCTCTTCCTTTCCTCTCTTTTGCACACTGCCTGCTGAATCAATTTTTTCAAACACCTAGAGGATTAGCTTAGCAGAATGTATCGGCCTTTTGCCTCCTGCAGGAAGTCACTAGCCACTTCCAGTCCAGAGCGCTCAAGTGTCTAACAATCCTGGTGAATTAATTTGATGCTATTGCTTTCATTGTCCAGTTGGGTGACCAGAATGACAAGGGATTCCCCCTCCCAGTAGTTATCGGTTTCCTATAGGGCTGGAACATCCACTTCCCTTTCCGCTCGGACCAGTTCCACATTCGGGAATGGCAGTTTCCCGTTCAATTCCTCCTCGGAGGTTAACCTAAACTCTTCTTTCCAACAATTCAACACCCTCACCACATTCCCTGTCTGGCCTCTCTTCGTGATAGTCGCTATATCATCCAAATATCTTCACCAGAATATCACACTCAAAAAGGCGTCCGGACTGAGTAAAGCATGATATGGGGGACGCAAGAAACCAGGTGGAGACTAATGGCACTGCAGTGCACCAGATGGCTACCTCACACAGAATCAACTGGGAAGGGAGTGAAACACTGTTGGTATCCAACTCGAGGAGAGATCCTCACCTTAGAGAGCTGGAATCCCTGGCTGATCAACACCACGTCCGAGAGAAGGGTGTGCTGATGAATATCCAGGGACCTTCTAACCCAGCTATTCAGTTTATGCTGTGAACCAAGTTCATGGAGCATCTGAGAAAAAAGGGGAGGACAGGCCTTACAAATATCGGAGGCCTCGTTGAACTGCCTAAATTTGAATGACACTAGGACTTGACTAGGTGAAGTTGTAAGAGTAGGAAATAAGAATCTGATGAAGATGGACGGCTGTGTTTTTACATCTCCAGCATCATAAACCATCGACAATTCTCTAAGGTTGGATTTTTAATCTTTGAAATTGTGTGTATAGTGCTTCGTTTAGAATGGCTTCTATTTTTTTAAAGTAATCATGTTGACGTTTTTACAACTTTGTTCTTGGGTTGTGCCCCGAAGGTGTGACTTAGTTCACAGAGTTGTGCCCCGAAAGTACATTTTTAGGCCACTCAGGTACATCCTGAAGATGCGACTTAGTTCACAGAGTACCGCCTGGAAGGTGTATAGTTTACCGAGGTGTGCCCCGAAGGTGAGACTTAGTCCGCCGAGGTGTGCAACGTGGATAGACTAGATTCTTTTCAATATGTCTCAACGTAGTTAATTCACTCTGTTTTTAATGTTACAAAGTTAACTCAAGTTACAAGTTTCAACAAGAAGGTCAGAGCAGGAAGTGACACAGCCAGTATTCAATACTGTTAATAGTTTTAACAATTCCTACCTTTTTGTTAAAAAATGAAGACTTTAAAAACATTTGCATGAACTTGTAACTAGAACAGTGCAACAACGAATATAGTATGAATTGCACACCACATAAAAGTAAATGCAAAACAAAGTAATTCACTTACCGTACTCAATTTCTTTTTACAATAAACTTAAGTAGTTGCAGACATTTCGTCAACGTACGAAATAAAAGACACTTTCGTCACAACTCACAAAACGCACAATGTCAAGTTCAAAGATATTTCTCTACACCAATATCTTGCAAATTTTGATGCGGAGAATTATCTTCCATCCTGTTTAATAAGAAATATCTTAGTGTAGAGAAATATCTTTGGACTTGAAATTGCATGATTTCTGAGTTTGTGATGTCTTTGAACTTTCAAGGCTTCAACATTTTAAAAAGACACTTAACAATATAAAACAGAACATGGATTAAACTTTCCATTACCCTTCTTTGTTGTCTTACTTTGTCAATTTCCTTCATTATTACAGGACGACCGTTAATTAACAAAAAACTTCTACTTCTTTCTCCTTCTATTGTTTCTTCAGGTCGAGTAGCTTTGGGTATGAATGCTTCTAAGCTGATCTAATAAGCAAATACAGGTAATTTAATTCAAAAACTTGAAACTCTAAATGATTTACAATTGGCATTTAACCGAGTTTAGAAAATCATAATTACTCGGCCGAGCGAGAGACGGTATAATGAATGCATTAGTTCATTTTCTGTATTCACAGGGTAGAAGAAACCTATACGATTTCTGCCCAGTGCTCCTCATCCATAAAATAATTGAGGTAGGAATTTTATCTTTGAACTCGTTTCTTTGAATATTTCATCCACTAAGAGTCTGTTGTCAGTAAATTTGAACTAAATCAGAACGAAACTACAAACGTTATTGTCATCATTCAAAATCTACCATTCCAAAATATATGGTACCCAGCAAAATGTAAAATTATCTGTTGAAATTGTAAAATTGTCTGCGTGGAATGCAAAATTGTCTGATGAAAGGTGTATTTTTAAGTGTAAGTAAGCAAAAAATTACATGATTTGTCAGATTTTGCCTGATGATGGCCATTTAGTCGGGTATCCTAGATACCAGGATACGGTATATTTTGCATGTATGGTTATTGTGTCCCATACAGATAAACAGACATACAAATACAGTTATCAATTTAGTTGAGTATTAGGCCTAAGGCATATACAACAGTACCTACATTTTAAAATAAAAACAAGTTGTAGTACAGCCAGTGTTGTAAAACGGACATAACGACCACCTGAGCCACCAGCCTACACTAACACTGCGGAATGACTGGTGATTATTACAACAATCTCTTGAGGGTATTCGACGATTGTGAACGGAATGATTCATGGCAATAAACTGGAAAATTCACTTTTAATGAGTAAAACGATGCTACAGGTATATGCACCTTAAAACATTGCTCCAGGTATATGCAACTTAATATTAAACCGCCAGTTAAAGTTCTGTCGTTGTGCACGATTAAAATTAAAGGATTAGTGAAATTCGGTTAAATATTGAAAACGCTATTTAATTTCTGTCCAGAGTCTGGAGATGAGTCAGGGCCGTGCTGGGTGACGCCGGGACAAGCCACATTACACTAAATGAGGCATTTAATCGCTTGCTAAAGGTTCGGTCATTGTGGATAATTAAAATAAAGGGATTAGTGAACCTCAGTGAATATTGAAAATGCTATTTACTGTCTGTTATATATGTTTATCCTATGATCACGCTCGTTACACCTTACTGAGCGCCCAGTAAGGTGGCGCGCTCTGGTGGTGGGTTTGGGAAATAAACAGGGTATGACAAGCTGTCATGAAACCTCAAAGCCTAAACGCACGAATCCTTATTAATGTTAAACAACAGTAGAATAAGCAAGCCCCCGAGGATCTAACATGGTGTCAGACGGGATTTAAAGCTTTCGCCCACCAGAAAACGAAAAAAAAAAGATAACATGGCGGCAAATATCACACCAATCAAGGAATTCTCACCTGGATCCAACCCGCACGAGGCCTGGACAATGTGGCGTCGCGATTTCAATACGTACTAGTTGGCGCTCAAATCTCATAAAGAAGATCAAGAGACTCAAATAGCGCTGTTTCTTCACGTATGCGGTGACTAAATTAAAACGCACTACCACACGATGACGTTTGATACAGGTACAACTGACGTTATGGAAGGAAATCAAACAGTGAAACGTCCGAACCCTTTCACCTTAGATTTCGTTCTCACTGCATCTGACAAACATTACGCTGGTTATAAAAATCTCACAGTAGCGTCATTTGTGTTTTGGAAAATGAAGCAAAGAAAAAACGAAACTTTTGACTCATTTCTTGCTAGGGCTCGTCACCAAGCAGACGAAAGTGGATTTAATAATGACCCAAATCCAAGGGACAGAAATCTGAAAGATCTGTTAATTCAAGGCATTCACAATATTCCATTACAGGAGCGTCTTCTCAGAAATGCCAAAATAACCCTAACGGAAGTTATAGATAACTGTAAGGCTGCTGAATTATTAAAAACGCATGTTATAAAATTAAGTCAAGTTGATGATCAGGTAGAAATCAAATGTGAAGCAGAAATCGATGCCATACATAGCCGCCACAACAATCGGCCAGCTCCACGACGTGTAAATCAAGAAATGACACGTGCTGCAAACAGCAGGCAAGGAAATAATCCATCTAACCTAATCAAAATTGTAATTATTGTGGGGGTCAACATGCAAAAAGACAGTGCCTAGCTTTTAATTCAGTGTGCAAATCCTGTAATCGCAGAGGACATTGGGAATTAGTTTGTAGGCAAGGTAGGAATCTGCAAGCAAGTAGGGTTAATGCCATAGAATACGAAAATGAAGTAACAAACGCACAGTACGAAGACCCAGCAGAGACGCTCTTCTTAGGAGAATTAACCATTGAAAATAGTGAGTCAGAGAATGTCAGCGAATGGCTTGAAGTTGTGAAATGTAATGAAAATCCAACTAATCTAAAACTTGATACAGGTGCCCAAGTTAATGTAATGCCCCAAGCAGAACTCCTTAAGTGGAAAAACAGACCAATTTTGAAAAAATCAAAACTAATAATAATGACTTATACACGACAGGCAATTCCCATTTTAGGAGAATGCATGATCAATTGTCAAGTTGGGAAGTATTCAGCTGAGTTTAGGTTTGTTCTCACTAGCCTCAATACAAAGCCTATTTTAGGCCTGCAAGCATGTCAGCTCCTTAAATTAGTAGGCCGTATTAAGCAACTCGAACAAACTGAATCTCAACTCCCACTTAAGCAACGCTTGGAAGTAGTAGCAGATTTATACCCAGATGTGTTTCAAGGGATAGGCCGACTGAAAAAAGTATTTACTATAAAAGTAGATCCTAATGTTCAGCCACATATTGCATCACCCCGCAAAATACCTCTAGCCCTGCATGAAAAAGTGAAAGCAGAGCTACACAGAAAGGTAGCTGCAGGTATAATCACCCCAGTAAATGAGCCAACTGAGTGGGTTAGTAATCTAATACTTGCTGACCAAGAAGACAAACTGCGGATATGCCTTGACGGCCGGTCCCTGAATAAGGCTATCCCACTATTAACTCCCCACTCCTGAAGAGATCTTTGCCAAAATTCCAAATAGCTCTTCATACAGTCTGGTGGATATTAAAAGTGCATTCTGGCATATGACACTGGACGAGCCTAGCTCATACCTTACAACATTTATCACCCCATTTGGCAAGTATAGGTACTTAACCATGCCCTTCGGAGTAAACTCAGCCCCTGAGGAGTTCCAGTCTGCTATGGATGAAATCTTTAAGGGAGAACCGCTGCTGAATCCTTATTTTGATGACACACCGATAGGTGCTCCAGACGACGAAACCCATGTAGCTCTCTTTCGCCGCTTCCTCGACATAGCTCGTAAGGAGAACATCAAACTCAATCGGGCCAAGTTGCAACTGGCAGTACCTGAACTCACCTGCCTTGGCCATGTACTCACTGACAAGGGGATAAAGCCAGACCCTCGGAAACTTCAAGCTATATCAGAATTTCCACCGCCAACAAATGCTGATGAACTTTTACGATTTTTGGGAATTATGACGTATCTGACAAAATTCATCCCTGACCTCTCTCATGAAACCCACTTATTAAGAACGCTCTCGCATAAAGATATTGCATGGAACTGGGAAGAAAATATGGAGAAGCAATTCAACAGGATAAAGACCCCCCTAACGCAGGCACCAGTTCTCGCCGTGTTCGACAGCAATAAAGCTGTGACCGTGTCAGTAGATGCCAGCCAATTTGGTCTTGGTGCAGCCCTGATCCAAGATAATCGACCCATTCAGTATGCTTCAGCATCTCTAACAACAGCCCAGCAGAAATACCCCCAAATAGAAAAAGAGCTCCTAGCCGTCGTGTTTGGTTTAGAGCGATTCAACTATTACAAGTACGGTCGTCCAGTTGTAGTCCAAAGTGATCACAAGCCCTTAAAAGGCCTAAGGAGTAAGCCATACGACACTATAACTCCAAGACTACAAAAATTCCTTCTTCGTCTCCTCCGATATGATGTCAAGATGGTGTACATCCCTGGCCGAGAGCTAATTTTGTCTCGAACAGAATCATTCCGTGAGCCCCCTAATATTGCTGCAAGTGCAGAAGTATCGCTGCTGGTCACAATGACGCAAGGTAAAATGCAACACATCCGCCAAGAAACGGAAACTGATCCAATTTTGCAGGATGTCCTGTATTACGTGGCAGAGGGGTGGCCTGACATAAAATCAAGCACAAAACTGTCAGACCATTTTGGCATTGCCGGGACGAGCTCCATTTCTTGGATGGATTACTGTGCCGCGGTCAGCGTTTAGTAATACCCACATCACTTCGTCAAGACATACTGCATAGACTGCACACTACCCATACAGGGATCACTGCGACGAAAATTCGAGCCCGAGAAGCTCTTTACTGGCCAGGACTCTCGTCCGATATTGAAAATCTTGTTTCATCATGCGAGACGTGCCAGCAACACCAGCGTGCAAATATAGCTGAACCACTTCTGGATCGAGATATTCCAAAACGGCCATGGCAAAAAGTTGCAATTGACTTTTTTGAGTTAAACAAAACAACATATTTGTTACTCGTTGACTATTTTTCCAAATTTGTGGAACTGAGACGTATGACATCTACTGATGCAACTAATGTCATAACCGCTCTTAAATTAATTTTTTCTGTGCATGGAGCCCCAGATGAAGTTGTCTCTGATCAGGGGCCTCCATTTTCGTCTGCAGCAGTTCAACAGTTCTACGATGAGTGGGACATTAGGTACAACCCTTCCTCTCCTCACTATCCACGGTCAAATAGCCAAGTGGAACGTGTGGTTCAGACGCTCAAGAAAGTTCTTCGAAAAGCTCAACAGGATGGTCAAGACCTGTATAAAGTCCTCATGGAATTTCGAGCTACTCCATATGCAGATTTAGAAACTCCGTCCAAGATGCTAATGGGTCGCCTCATCAGAACAACCCTGCCAACTACTAAAGTGCTTCTCGAACCAAACTTTAACTGCTCAGACTACAGAGAGGCACTGACTCGCCGCCAAAACAATCAGCACAACTCAGCTGACCGCCACACTAGAAGCCTAAAACCCCTACAACAAGGAGACCTAGTGTGGATGCAAAAGACCCCATCAGCTCAGTGGACTAAAGGCAAGGTCATGCGCGTGGGCCCGCAACCAAGATCATATCAAGTCGTGTCGAGTGAGGGAGGGGAATACCAACGTAACCGACGATTCCTTCGTTTTAGGGGAACAACAGGACAAACACCAAGAAGGGAAGCAGAGGAGGACACTGGCCCACCAATGGCTAACCGAATACAAGAAACACAAACACCTGGCATCGTCCAGGCAACCCCAAGCAGTACGTATGAAACACGAACACCATCCACCAGCCAGGTGTTAAGGCAACCCTAATCAGAATCGGAAAACAGTGTTCCAGGTTCCTCAACTGCACCAAACGAAGACCAACGTCAGCTCGTCTACACGACAAGAAGCAGAAGGGCAGTGACCGAGCCTAGGCTATTTATCAACGAGTTTTGATATTGTTGTGAACTTTACTTGTTCTTTTACTTTTATGATTAGTTAAAATTCCCTTCCATTAAGGAAGGAGATGTTATATATGTGTATCCTATGATCACGCTCGTTATACCTTACTGAGCGCCCAGTAAGGTGGCGCACTCTGGTGGTGGGTTTGGGAAATAAACAGGGCATGACAAGCTGTCATGAAACCTCAAAGCCTAAACGCACGAATCCTTATTAATGTTAAACAACAGTAGAATAAGCAAGCCCCCGAGGATCTAACACTGTCTACCTCTCCCAGAATCAGGGAAGGCACGGAGATTGAGTGACCAAAGCGAACAAAAACCTAAATTTTTCCGGGGTCAACATTGGATTCTATCGTCTTATCGAAAATTTATACTACGGTACCTGTAAATGTAATTGCAATCAGTTCCTACGTGCTCCTTAATGACTTATGTTTTTCGCTGTCTTGGTACGGCCAGTGCGCAACCCCATGCGCACTGGCCGCACTTATAAAAGCCGACGGCTCACACGTGGTGGCCATCTCTTTTCTTCTCGATATGTCGACCATGATGGTGGCTCAAGAAGGGGAGGTAGGGTGGGTATTTACAGATAGTATAAATTTTCGATAAGACGATAAAAACCAATTCTGACCCCGGAAAAATTTAGGTTTCTAGTCATCGGAACGAAAATTTCTACTACCCGTAAATTTAATTGTATTTATAGTTGACTTTGTCAATGTAGGTGGCGGGCACTATCATGACGGGTTACCTCGGGTTGCAGACTGGCACCCTCAAAACGTTTACCGAACTTCGCACTTTATCGATAAGATAAACAGAAACAGGTATTTGTATCTCTTTTGTAGGATGTGGTGGCCCTGAAAAGGGCCGTTTTGTTAGAGATGAGGGCTTGCGTACGTCTTCTGGAGGTCTTCTGCCAGGAGGTCTTGCTTCCGTCTTCGTTTCTGTATTAAGTACTTAAGGGGGGGGGGGGGGGGTTGGACGACACCTCTGGCTGTTACAATTGATCCCAGACGATGGAGTCCATCTTCCTTTCTTACCACGTCCCTGAAGTAGTGACTTGTGAAGACAGTTAGTTTGGCTTCTCCATGATGCTGCTTGAAGAATTTCGGCAATGGAGACTTGGTTGTGAAACACCCAAGAAGTTGAAAGCACCCTTAGTTCATGTGCAGTGACTCGGATGTTGTTGTCGGTGCAACTGATGTTCTGGTCGTTGTATGCCCTGTGAATTACTTATTTGATCCAGTTCGCTATCATGGCAGCTGAGGTGACGTTGGTGCCTTTGGGGAAGGGTAGGAAGAGTTGCAGTCGGCCTCTTTGGCATTCGGGATCGGCTGTGTGCTTGAGATAATAATGTTGGGCCCGGACAGGACGTAGCGTTCTTTCGGGTTTGTCGCCAATGATGTTTGTGGAGGCTGGTATTATGATTGGCTTTGATGGTTCAGAGGGTTTCTGTGTCTTGGCATGAAAGTCGGGACTTGGCGTCAGATGGATGAAATTGCAGTCGTCAAAGAAGAAGCATTCAGCTGAGTCGTTTGAGAGAGCTTGCATCTCACTGCTCCGAAGGCTTGCGGCGAGTGAGGTTAGAAAAGCAGTCTTCCTTGTCAGAAGGTTGATATGGCAGGTTTGAATTGGCTCATATGGTTCCTTCATTAATGATTCCAGGACGAGTGAGAGGTCCCATTGAGGGAAGGTCTGGTGGACAGAAGGACGCACTACTTCGAAGGATTTCAGTAGTGTGGAGATGCGAATGTCTTCGAGGAGATGCTTCTTTCCTGCAGCTTTGAAGACAGAGTTTAGTTCTGATCTGTAAATCAGGATGGTGGAGCCTTTCAGACCTTCCTGGAAGAAGATTAGTAGTTTGGAAATAGGGTGATTGATTGGATTAACCTTCTTTCGCTTACACCACTGAAACCCAGTGGCTGTTGTAAAGTTTGTTGGTGTTGTTCCTAAGTGCTTTGCTGGCGATTCTGGTGGCCTGTTCAAAAATTCCTGCTTCTTTGATGACTCCGATGATAGTAGCCACCCATGCAGATGTAAGATTTTGGAGTTCAGGTGAAATTTGGTTCCTTTCTGTTGGGAAAGCAGGTCTGGGAGATCGGGAAGTTCTCATGGAGGGTCTATGAGCAGGATTAGGAGCAGAGGAAACCATGGAGCTTCTGGTTACTTTGGTGCGATCAGAAGGAAGAGACTTTGGGTTTGTTCTATCTTCGTGAGAATTGTTGGCAGGAGTTTGAGGGGGGGGGGGGGGAGGTAAGCGTGCAGATTCTTCCAGGGAAAAGTTAGTGCATCCACGGCACAGGCTAGATCGTTCGGGACTGGGCTGACGAAATGGGGAAGTTTGGCATTGTGCCTCGAGGCGAACAGGTCGATCATTGGTTTGGCCCAGATGTTGAAGAGATGTTCGCAAATTGATGTCTTACGGGCACATTTCCCTGAGGGTGGTTTGTTGCAAGATAAAGCATCTGGTGTCACGTTCCGGTTTCCAGGGATGTGGAGTGGTTGAAGTGTTGTGTTGAGTTCTTGAAAGAGCCTGTAAATGTCTGAGGTGATGAGGTGTAGAGAACGAGATTTGGTTCCACCTTCTTTTCAGATGTAAGCCACTAACGTGGTGTTGTTGGCTTGAATTTGGACTGTTTTGCCGGCTACAAGGCGCTGAAAGTGAATGAGTGTGTTTTAAATGGCTGTCATTTCCAAAATGTTGATGTGATCGGTCATGTTGGTTGGCCAAGTTCCGCATGTTACTTGCTGTTGAATGTGTGCACCACATCCGGTTTGGGAAGCATCTGTGAAGAGTAGGAGGTCTGGGGGAGATTCGTGGAAGGAAACCGATTTGACAAGGTTGGTTTTGTTCATCCACCAATGCAGTGTCCCATGGGAAGTTGCTGTCTGATGGTTTGGTTGATTTGGATGTAGGATGAAGATCCGAAATGAAGATCCCCAGATGTCGATCCGAAAGTGGTGAAAGGGATGGGTCATCCATCTGCCGTATGGTAGGAGATAGACCATGGAATCCATTTTCCCTATGAGAGAGTTTAGGGAGGTAAGTGAGTGGTTGGACGAGTGAAGAAAAGATTGGCCATGTGCAAGGAGCTCGTTCTTCTTTTCTGTTGATGGAGTTACAGATGCTGTTTGTGAGTTGAATTCTACTTTGAGGAAGGTGAAAATCTGAGCCTGGAGTAGTCTTGATTTCTTCCAATTGATGCCGAATCCTAGTCTGTGTAGAAGAGAGATGGCGGTATGTTTGTTTTGAAAAAGTTGTTGGTAGTTTCCGTTCTTTACGAGCCAATCATCTAGGAGCACGTTTGCGTTGACTTGGTGGCGATGTAGGTGGCTGAGGATGGGTTTCAGCACTTGAGTAAAATCCAAGGGGCGGCGTTCAACCCAAAGGGGAGACAGTGAAATTTGTAAACTTTCTCTTGGTACATGAACCAAAAGTAGTCGAGGAAGTCCGGGTGGAGGGGTACATGAAGGTAAGCGTCCTTGAGGACGATGGATGTGGTCCATTCTGAGGGTTTTAATGAGATGCGAATCGTTACCAGATTTTCCATCTTGAAATGTTTGTTGCGCATGAATTTGTTGAGGGGTTTTAGATTGAACATCATTCATTCGCTGCCGGACTTTTGTGGTCTTAGGAAGATAGAGCTGTAGAAGCCAGGATTGGCATGATCATGGCAAAGGCGTATTGCATTTTTGCTTAAAAGTTAGTTTACTTCCTGGGTTAGAGCGGGGGATGGTCTGGTTGCGAATTTCCAAGGTGGTTGTCTCGATAGACGAGGTTTTGCCAGAAAGGAGGGTTGAATCCAAGGGATATGATGGAGAGGACTGATTTGTCCGATATGATGTTCTCCCAGGCCGTGAGGAAGTGTCTGAGGCGTCCGCCGACTGCCAGGTTGTGGAGATAGTCATTGGGGCGGTGGTGAGATCAGCTTTTGTTACTTGTGGAGGAGTATCTGCTGCGATTGTCAGGTATGGCACTTCGACGATTTCTTCTGTTCTTGTTGATGTTGTTTCCATGAAAGGACTGGTTGTTTCATTTTGATGGCTGCGTGTTGCTGCGTGGTTGATCCGACTGACGCTTTGGAGGAGCAAGTTGCGAGGGAGGAGATCCTGAGGAGTTTGAGCGGGGTTGTGGTTTCCTGAAGGCCATGTAGGATGATGACTTGGGGTGAGGCTTAGGTTTGCGGGAAATGTCCAAGTGTGGTGCCAAGGTTGGGATGAGGCCTCTGAATAAAGTGTCGGACTCGTGAAGAGGTTGGTTCCGTAAAATGTGTTTGGTTGATGCATTTAAGTTAGATGTTGTGGCAAGAGCGGAAGTAAGAGGCTCGAGTTGAAAAGGGCTCTTGTGAACCAGTTGAAGGCGTGAAGGAAGCGGAAGACATTTTCTTGAAGAGTTCAGTAATGAGGAAATGAAGGTTTTTAATGCTTCGTCGGCTTGATTCATTAGCTAATCTTTCGAAAAGGACGTTGATTGCGGTGGTAAAACATCAGCTTGTGAGGCAGCTCTGAGGCCGAGGCATAAAATCCTGTAATTTTCTCTTAAAACGGCTGTTGGTACGTCAGCACGTTTGGGTATGAATAGAGCTGTGCTCAAGTCCATCTTTGTTTCGGTGGCCAGAAATTCGGACTGCTGGTAGGTCTCGAATTGTCTTGGGCTAGCTGGACCATCACCTGAGGGACGAAAGAAGCAGATTTCACGGCCCGGGCATGGAGGAGGAAAGGTTCGTAGTAAACACTCACAATGTGAAAAAAAAAAAAACCACATGCAAATATACTCGTGACCTCGTGAGCGCCATCCAGTAGACTGTAAACATACTATTGCTGTAGTCCTAGCACAAGAGGGAAAAATAATGCAGACACAGTATTAACTTTATCCCCCAATTCAACCCTTTATAGTACAGCAATTACTAAAAACAAAAAGGAATACCATAAAATCATGTATTAAGCGCCTCGGCGAAGCTAACACCCACTCTAAAATAATGTCTTAAGATCAAAATCATAACAGAGTCAAGTTGATGTCCACCCCTTAAATCGTTTTTATGCTGTACAATTAGATAAAAGCTTCATGCCGTGATTGAAAGATGTGACGAAAACGAATGCTGCTATGCTCACAGTAAGTCATCCCTGGGAGAAGGAGTGGACTCCTTCCTCTGTCTACTTGCCCTGCAGGAAGGCCTCTCCTCTCCACATTCCCCTCTTAGCAGAAATGAACGAGAAGTAAAAATTGGGCTTTTTGGCTGTACTGTACGTGAAATTCACATACAAAGAAAACCAAAAATGCAATATAGCGATTATGCAATCATTGCATAATCGCCAAATTTTCTGTGATTGATGGCCAGAAGTAAGGTAAGAAAATGAGTCACGCATTATTTAAGCCCACCCCTGATTTTTTGCCAAATTTCATATAAGCCCATGGGCACTTAATAAGCTATGTACTGAAAACGATTGCTGCTACGATCACTGGATCATTCTCCCTCCTGAGGAAAGAGTGGACTCCTTCCTCTGTCTACTTGCTCGTGCATGAAGGCCTCTTCTCTCCACATTCATCTCCTTTCCTCTCTTCACAAAAATTAATGGGAAATAAAAATTGACCTTTTTGGTTGTACTACAGTGAAAACCAAACCAACAATCTAGCGATTATGCAATCATTCACACTGTGAATGCAATCATAACATTGCAATCATTCACATGTGATTGCCGATTTTTCTGTGATTGATGGCCAGAAGTAAGGTAAGAAAATGAGTTATGCTTTATTTAAGACCACCCCCGATTTTTACCAAATTTTGTATAAGCCCACGGCCACTTAATACGCTGTGTACGGCACTCTACATGCCTTACATCAGTTAGCACACTATAGTAACATAATATGCATATTGTCCCATTACAAATCCTTTTGCACTGAAACTCTAAAAAATATTTCCCTGTACAGTTTTATACAGGGTGTAACTGAATGGTCTGTACAAACTTTGAGACAAAAAAGTCCCATAAACATGGGTCCGGAAATGAACCCGTTTTTAGTTACAGCTCCCCCAAAGGTCGGGGTAAAATGTTGAACATTTTCCATAACTTTCATCCAAGTTTTCCGAACAAATAAAATTTTGGACACCATTCTTGCAATTTCACTACTACATAATTCACGTTAGTTTGAGGTCTTATAGCTTTGCGGATGGGGCAGTGTGGAGGGAGGGAGGGGTGGGGGCATAACCTCTTTGGGCTTTATTTATTGAAACAAACACTACGTCGCCACGCAGAGCACCAATACCAAGTAGGTCTTCATTTCAGAAGCGAGGAATTTATAGGTTTGTGTTTGCTCCTCTTGAAGTAGGGAAGCTAACACATAACGGGATGAAGATTTCTGAAGAACGCAAATGTGTCCCATTTTTGTTTAATGTGTTCTGGGTGTACAGGAGAAAGGGAAAAACTACCAGCTGGACATTGTTGAGCATTATCCGTCGCGCAAATGTTAACCTCAGAATTTCAGACGTTGCCTGCAACAGCTCATGGTCCATAACTGCTGCAGAATTGTTCCAAAAGTGACACATGGGCTTTGTTTTTACAGCCTGGTTCGTCGAAAGAAACGGTTGTTTTTTTAACAACAGACACAAAACAAACGCAACTGTACGTACTGTTGTTGCTGTGTAGATACGAAGTGGTCATAGTTAGGCCACAACTGCTTTATAAAAAAGCTGGTCAGAAAGACTTACTGAAGGGGTCTGTTACTCTGAAAAGAAGCTTTCTGACTAAGGCTTTTTTCTTGCTTGATATCTATGGATTCGGCATTAAGGTTTGGCCAAACTCATTTAGTTACTTGTAGTTTGGCTATGTAATGTTTGTTTCAATAAAGACCAAATAAAGAAGTTACACCCCCCAGTTCTTCCTCCTTCCCCAAAGTTGTGAGGCCTTACATTAATATTAAATTATGAAGTACTGTAATTGCAAGAATGATGTACCAAATTGTATTGGTTTGGAAATTTAGGTGGAAGGTTTTGTACAATTTTTAACTTCGTACCCCAAACTTTGGGAGTCTGTAACTAAAAATGGGTTCATTTCCGGACCCATGTGTATAAGACTTTTTTGTCTTATTTTCGATTATAGACTACGATCGGGAACAACTAGTTCGTTACGTACCACACTCATTTTCAAAACACAATATCTAGCAAATTTTTGACAGCATATAATCATTGGATGATAGGACTGTGTTCATCTGTCTTCATCAGGCTTCAAATTCAGTTTTTCTTCACACTACTACATCGTCGTTTGCGGTTTTGAAATTTGGCAATTGTTGTAGCCTTCTGTAATTGTGTTGTCGTTCATTCCAATGCTTCCAGAGCCTAGCGCTAAAGTCTTGATTGACTAGATGACTAACGCTGGGGTGCAACGGCCCTTGTAAATTCATAATTTTGGCATTTATTCTTGCGTGTTCCTGGATAACACTGGATTTTAGACCACGCAAATGAAAGTCACTCCTTGTGTTTGCAACCAGGACAGTTTTAGTATTTTTCCATTTAATAGGTAGCCTCCATGCAGTGGGTGGCTATGCTATCGTCTCAATCTTATATCCAGTGTCTGCATGGTGTTGTTTCAATCTCGTGCGGATTCCCTTCCTGGTCTCGCCTATATATATATATATATATATATATGAAGATTCTCCCAGAGAACTTGTTCTCGCCAGGAGAATCTAAGTTCTCTGAGTAGAATCCTCCTCACTGTGTTACAACATTGGGATCCTTCCCTATGCCTACGGCGCTTTTTTACCTCATTAACGCAGTCATTTATGCAAAATATTGCGTCACTTCCGCCTCTATCCCGCTTCCCCCTACCCTGTCCGCGTCCACTCACTCTTTT
>JAHWFP010026689.1:133447-149165 GCA_023313725.1 Lithobius niger
ATATTATCCTTGGTATTAGACACACAATACCTTTTTCAGGTCATCATGAACTTGAACTTTCTGCATAGAAGATGCCCAGCTTCTACCACACACTTGCGAAAGGGCACTGTCAATATCAGGTACTGATGTTTTACTCCAAATCAAGCAACGATTGTGATACAATGAGAATCTCGTCTGAGGCCAAGCAATACCAAAATGCATTAATAATTCTTCAACCTGCTTCAAATCCCGTTTTTGAACTTTTTCATTTCTGCTTATTTGCCTTCGTACAGGAATGTTCTTGAATAAATTGGTAACAATGACAGTGGTTCCTGTAAACAATAATTTATTTATTTATTAAGTTCATGGATTTATGTATATGCTCAATCATGACAGATTCAACTGCTTCTTCAGTGATAAATTCAGACGCTTTTTCTACGTTTTATTCAGGCACTACTTGGACCTAAGAGATCATAGCAGGTTACTTATGGTATACTGTGCAGTGACAAATAAAATGGGCACAAAGCACATCATGAAATTTTTTTTTAAAGCAGCTATTTAATATTTAGGCCCAAGTTGCTGCTTTACATGGTTCAAACATTCAAACACTTACCAGTACATGCAGCTGCAGGTTTGCTTGACTCTACGCTACCATTGTGAGAGAACTTATAAAACGTCCCAGTGCTTTCATCTGCAATCTTTGTTACAATGCTCAAATCTGCAACAGCTGATATTGAACTTAAAGCTTCTCCTCGAAATCCATAGGTAGTTAAGGCTTCCACATCAGAAAATGAAGCTATTTTAGACGTGTAGTGAGGCAAAGCCATGAACGATGCTTCAACAGCTGGAATGCCAACACCATTGTCTTGAACCTCAATTTTTTCAAACCCAAATTTTTCCTAGGAAAAAATAATGCACAATATATATTTCACTAATTCAGGTAACATTTTGTTCATAATATACAACAAAATCTTACACAAAGTTCCTAAAGCAACCAAATAAATAAATAGTGGTAAAATTAATAAATACCTTATGAATGAATAAATACCATTTAATAAATGAATGGCAGAGCTGGAGCATGTTTGAATACGCTGCTGTCTTAAACCGATCTTAAAGTCACAAGACACAAAATCAGGCTCAAATTCAAAATCAACAAATCCTACCGATTTGCACATTTTCGACAGGTTGCATTGACTAAAGATGGAAAACATATAGTTCTCCTGTATTCATCAAGCCACCACAAGAAGCTTATTTACAAGATTTACATTATCGTAAATCGTGTATTAAAAGCCCAGTTGAAGCTAAAGCCCACCCCCTAAAATGCTGTAAAGTCAAAATCATGAAATAGTGGAGTTAAAGCCCACCCCTCACATTGTCGTTTTCTATGAAAAATTACCTAAACGTTATATGATGTGAATAAAGATAGTGCTGCTTGGTATGTTTTCTGGCCCCTTTTCCCTCCCTGTGGTAATAGTGGACTCTTCCTTTAGCTCCTAGCACCTGCACAAGGCCTGGGAATCTCTCACCTAAGCCTCCTCCCTTCTCCACAGCGATTAAAAGGATGTAAAAATTGGGTCTTTTAGCGATCGTTCAAAAGCTTCGAATTTTCTGTAATATATGTACAGAAAGGTTAGAAAATTGATAATGCTTGATTTAAAGCCCACCCCCCTATTTTTGCCAAATTAACTGCATAAGCCCATGGGCGTTTAATCCACGATTTACGGTATTTATATTGTCCGACGTGCATCGATCGTTGCGGAAATAGCAGACGACTATGACACGACTCTGCACGGAGCCTGCCATATTTACGGGGTGGTGCTCGCTGCTTCTCACTATGCCACCTTTTTGCAAGACGTTCGCTCAGTTCTCTGTAGATCTTAAAAGATCGAGACTGTTCTAATGATCTTGCTCCCGTTGATGTCTACGCTTTAATTCCAGTCAATAATCAAGACAAACATATACTTTTACTCTTCACAATCTTTCACTCAGTATTTAAAAATGTTCAGATTTTTACTTTGAAATTGAAAGGCCATTATAGATGAAGCTCAATTTTTGCAATTTTCAAAAGTACAAAGATATCACACTGTCTTTGCAAATTTTTGTCAATACTCGTTGAAGATGTTGAACTCTAGGCCAACTATCTTTATCAGGCATGTTAATCCCGCCTTCCTTGTCAACCTCTCTCATGTTACTTAAAAATGGCGGTTTAACGTGGCCTCCCATATTCGTACGGCCGGCTCACCACTTTTTTCTCAGACTCGCACAGAATTCATTTCGCAGAAGATAATGAATTGTTGGGTTTGATGCATCAAATGTAGCAAAAAGTGGAAAAGCAGCCCTACGAATACGGGAGGTCACGTTAAACCGCCGTTTTTTAATAACACAAGAGAGGTTGACAAGGAAGGAGTGATTATGATGCCTGATGAAGATAGTAGGATGAGAATTTAACAGCTCCAGCAAGTATTGGCTGTCGAAAATTCATTAAGACAGTTTGATATATTTGTACCTTTGAAATACAGTTAAACTCCGTTATAACAATACCCTTACAACAATAAACCTGTTATAACAGTTCTGTTTTTGAGACTTTTCAAACAACAATGCATGCAAAAGTGATTGTTAATAACGATAAACCTGATATAACATTCTTTCCAAACTCCCACGGACTATCGTTATAAGGTTTCACTGTATTGCATTAATTGAGCTTTGTCTACAACTTCACTCCATAGAGTTTGTATGCTGTCGCCCCACAGCATACCACTTCCTTCCTTGGTTCTACCAAACATGAACTTTTTGCATTCACTAGACCTAACTTAAGAATTTAACTTAACGTTGTAAAGAGTAGTGCCAAAAAGATTTAAACTGTTATTACAATTCCAAACCATCCTAAGACTCGAGTGTTCCAGAGTTACCGTACGTGACAACTAGTCACGGAGTAACAAACTTAGAAGAGACGAACCAAGAAGCGTTCAAACCGTTCAACTATCAGTAAATGAACACGACAATATACTGCTGCGTCCCTACCTACCTACATTGTGACAACAACAAAAAAGGAAGCTTCTATCGTTTCGCGTCAGATGTGGTACACATGGCCGCTAATTTCGAGGCTCAAAAATACTTTAATTTGATATTGGAAATGGCTAGCCTGCTCTTGCTCCGGCTTAGGACAATGCTCTCCTGTTTCATACTGAATTGTACTAAAACAGCCATATTAAATTAACAATTAGTTAGCACACTATAAACAAACATGCATTTTTTTATCCTGTAAAAATAATAAAATATATGGGAATTTGCACCTTATATTTTTAATGTTCTCTGCGTCACTGAAGGTCTACTCTACACAAAATAAAAGGCAGTGACAATTCTTTCCGATACGGTGATTCCTTATGACACTATTATAAGGAACGGCATTGTGTTACGAATCGAGTGAATTTTTACGAGTGAGTAGAAAATTGTAAGCAATAAGGGCTTAGTAACACGTTTACTTATTCGAGCAGTGAGAGATATCCAGAACAGCCAAGGGCTTTATAGATATTTACACCAATCTTTCTACCTAATCTAAGAGTAAAAATTAACTGAATGGTATTAGCATTCATTTCTTACCAACTTCACTTCAACCTTAGATGCAGATGCATCAACCGCATTTTCTACCAGTTCCTTAACAATACTGACAACTGACGTCACAACCTGTCCGCTAGACAGCAAATGAACTGAAGAAGGGGGAAGCAACTTCATCTCGTACGGCCTGCAAAAATTAAGAAATACTCAATTAGTTTACAAAATATTAACATGGTATGTAGATTATTTTTCTGAAAAGATCAAACCTGCTTGTATTTAGTTAATATACAATTATAGCAATACGCAGTTGGATTCGTTAAACATTATTTTGAAGAAAGAGCTTTTGTTGGTAGAGATAAGGTAATTAACTAAAGAGGGTTGCACACAAAGATTTTAAAAAAACGTAACGTTTGTATTTGTAATGGACAAAATTTGGATTAACACTTCTGAAAACGAACCATAAACCTGAGTTCAGTACAGCTAATATGTAAATCCACCCAAAACTGGTATAAGAGCAGCCGCCAAGTTTCCAAAAAGGGTCGGCCTTTCAAAGTAGTGATATCATTCAACTAGGGAAAGGCCGCCAAGGTTAATCCTATTAGCCAAGTTAATCGCACCTACTAATAGTTCGAAAGCTAAATGAAAACTAGAAGATTGCTACTCGCTGTAGCAATCTTCAAGTTATCATTTAACGTCCAAAGTATTATTCCGTGCGATTAACTTGGCTTGCAATAAAAGATAAAAATATTCTGCCTCTTAGTGAACCGCCTGTTTGCAAAAACAGTGCATTCTGACAATCCCAGAAGCAGAATTGTTTGCTACTGTCTGCTACATCAATTGTCGCGAAAAAATTATCTGCAGCTAATCTGGTTTTTTTTCTGTATGGTTACCACATATTTTTTGGTTTTTACTGAATAACTTTTCACTGCTTTATCCCATTGATCTGGCTCTTCCACCAACGGAAAGACCTCATCGAGACGGTTAAAATGGTGTATTGGAATGTCTAAATCAGTCAAAAATTGACGAACGGCAGAAATTTGGTCAAAACGGCACTTTTGTCTGAGTCTGTGCCAGATTATCTGCGACATAGTCGCAAGTCGCACCCTTTTCTGCCTTCGGGCTGACAATTCAGTACTGAAACGATAAGCGTGTAACACTTAAGCTTGTTATAATCTACTGTTGGATGACAATACAAACAAAGGTCACAACAATAATTTTGCAGTTACGAGCCACTTCAGGGCCACATGCTTCTAGCTGCAAAACCAATTTAGAAAAAGGCACTTCCCCATATGACGCTTTACCTGTCTGCCGAAATTTAGATCTGGCAGCTTTCCCTAATGAGCTGTAGAGGTGTCTTTATACCCTATAAATTAACATAGGAGCATGGTGATTAGCTAGTTACTAGCAACACTCAACGTTAATGAGGGCACTTTTTCTCCATGAAGAACACGTTCCCATATTTTCGTGCTGTGGTTATCTTTGTTACTGGCCCCAAGACACCCGATTCAAACGATTTACACAACATCCACCCGTTCACACAATGAGGAGTGGTCTACAAAGTCCCGTGTAAGACGTGCCAGGCCACCTACATCGGAGAAACCCGTAGACAGCTGTTGGTGAGACTGAACGAGCATGCAAATGCAGTTAACAACAACGATAGCAAAAACGGGATTGCTGTGCATTCGAGCAAAACAAAGCACGAAATTGCATGGAACGAAACAGAAGTGCTTGTCAAATCAAACATGCTAGAAGATAGACACTTAAGAGCTTTAGAATCACTCGCCATCCACAGATTCGAAGCAAACCACAAGCCACTGATGAATCTTGTAAGTCCAAGCTACACCAACATCAACCAGCTCGTTCGGCCAGAGCTTGGAGCCAATCTGGATAAGCAGTGGAAAATCCAGATTCCACGCGACATACAGATCAGTGGTTCGGCAGACTAGCGGGAGTTTAAACGTCAGGAAGAAAATCGGTGCTGTGATGTGACTTTTAATTTATTTTCGTGCACAACTTCTGATGAAGGTGAAAGGAGACTCACCGAAAATTCAAGTGTAGGACCTTTTTTTGTGTTCTTCGGGGGTGGTAAATGTGTTTTTGTTGTGGTTTTAAAGATGCCTTTTAAATACCACTGTGACTGCCGGTTGCCGGTGTTTTCGAAAAATTGATGATTTTTAATAAAATGTACAATAATAAAATGTACAATTGAGAAAATTCCATCCGTTTAGGTGCTGTTGTGCTTTACGTTTTAAATATATGATTGGTAAAGCACAACAGCACCTAAACAGATGGAATTTTCTCAATTGTACATTTTATTTCAATATTAAAAATCATCAATTTTTATGTGTGTTCATTTTAACAAGTGAAAATTCAATCATATATCCCCCTTTTTTATGCACACTTGACGTTTTCGTTTGTAATCCGTTTACCTTTTTTACAGCTATGGCGTTGCTACAAAGCTTTATGCATGCAGTCGATTGTTGCAGGCCACTTTGAAACAATTCAACTCAGCTCTGACAGCCTCCATCTGCTAAATAAATACGCAATTCTATCGTCTTTAGCTGCCAATTTCGAGGCCGAAATTAACAACGTAGCTTAGTTTGGTTTAAAAATATATGCGTTTAGCTGAAACACGGATTCTTTCATTTTACCGTTCAACAATCGACTTTTAGGAAAGACATAACATGTGGACGACGAATGAATCTGGAGTTTGCTGAGTGGCATTGTTCCCTAAATACAATGGTTAAAACAATGTAAAACAATCAAAATGATCGTTTAGGGTCCCGTAACTATGGAATGGATCGACCAATCGAAAAAGTGGTCCATGTAAAGTTGAAGCCCAGGAAAATTTCTGGCTCAGATCATGTTTCAGATTTTAGGTAGGTGCTGTAGTTTTTTCTGAAACCGTATCAGCCAAGAACAATAACAAGAACCAGAACAACAACAACAAGAAGTGAATTTCAAATTTTTTCAAATTTCAAACAGTTTTCAAATTTACAGGTGGCTCCCTACGTTTACTCTTGCACGGAATTGCATAAAAGTTGGTGCAAAGTTTGGAAAAGTTGCTATCTAATATCTGGCCAAGTTTGGTCGAAATATATTGAATAGAAACGGAGAAATTAATAGTTTAGGACTTCAATCATGATATACACGGCTGACGTGTATGATCAAAAATTTATTCTTGGTATGATAAATTATTGGATTTACGTAGCAAATATGTCTCTCCTTATGTTGCCATGGCTACGGCCGTTATCACTGCCACGATTGACAGAGCCCGTCAACCCTCCGAGGTATCTTATTTTGCGATTTTGAACTACAGTTCGTGTTGTTGACCTTGCTGTACTCCTGGTAGTGGTATCCTGCAGATTAAAGAATATCACAGGGGCTCGTCACAAAATAAGAGTGGGGCGGCAGAACTGCCGACAGTGTAGGCCGGTCAACTCTTCTTATTTTGTGAGCCAGGGATGACGCTAAGGGGGGGCGTGAGTGGGCGCTCGCCCCCCTAAAATTTTGGCCGCCCCCCCCCTCCCCACCACCATCAGATCAAAATCTAACGTATAAACGAAGAAAATTTGTGTTACTTATCAAGAAAACTACGTTAGTATCTTTCACAGCGACAGGAAGACACATCAATGGAGCCTAGTTGTTACTGTGAGAGTTGTAAAAATCATCTTTTTTTATCTGGATTTAAAAACATCCTCAAAAAATGGTGTAAAAAACAGCTAAGAACGTTCGGTATGAGAAAGAGAATTGAATTGCAAGCGTTGTTTTTACTTTTATTCTTTTTTTGGGGGGGGGGGGGGAACTGCAAAAGAAGAACTTTCGGTTCGCCCCCCTGGCTAAAATTGTTGCCCCACTGCCGCCTCCCCAGTAAAGTGATTCTAGCGTCGTCCCTGTTTGTGACGAGCCCCTGTGGTGACGAGACCTTGTGATTGTGAAGAATATCACCACAGGCAAGATTGCCACAAGGTAATGTTCTTTAATTTGTAATGAATCTATCACTGGGCAAGAGGTATGTACATGATCCTCGGGAGGATCGCCGGATCACAATCATTAAGTTTTGGTAAACATTCTTGTTAGGTAAACACTCACCTTTCCTTCGCTAAAAACTCCCGCGCAACTCAAAAGTCAAAGCGCGCTCAACGATAGCGGATGTAAACACGGGCGTCAGAGCCAACTGAGATAGTACCTGCTGCGTTGTTCTTAGATTATATTGTTGTTACATTGGGTAATCACAACAGCCAAGCCAAACTCAAAGTAAGTACCACGTGATATTGTTGTTCGGAAGTGCTTGAACGGTACGTATATATAACGTCATAGCAACATATTTTTTTTTTCCTCCTGGAAGAAAAAATGAATGAAACTTTCTAACACTGCCCACTGCTCGCGGCCTTTCGGCGCACGTTGATTAGGTGAGCCTAGCGTGTAATCTTTCATTTCTTAGTTTTGAAAAGTTAGTTCCACGATCACTATTTGCTAATCGGATGGAGCTGCCAGGTAAGACAGCTATTTGCATCCGTCTCAATAAATAAATAAAAATGTAGATGTATAAATAAGTAAATACATAATACAATCTGATCAGATTTAGCAACAGGCAGGGCAACAAGCTTCAGCACGTTCGAATGTGAGAGTATGGCTGTGAGTGCTGCTGTCCATACTACATTTGACAAATCTCGCTGGACCTCATAACTGTCGTCAGATGGCTTTAAAAAAACGCAAAAATTGTATGGTTTGATTTAAGTTTTGTTATAGTTTTTAATTTGGCTGTGGATGACACAGAGTGCACGTATTAACGCAATGCATGTACGAAAGTGGCGCTAAAGATGACCCTACCGACCGATAGTTTCTTCAAGCATTTCCGGTACAACCAATGCTCGCAATCCGACTGCGATTACCTCCTACGCCACATTTGCGAGTTTCTCCGAGTTTCCCTAACGCTTGCGCACACTGAATTCACGGTGAGTAGAATGTGATGCGTGGCGTATGATCTTCGTGTGCAGTATCGGCTATTAAACGTAAGTTTGCTAGTCTAATTTATAGATTTAATTTGTCCTTTATATCGACATGCACAGCCGAAAAGATTTCATCTTGGGTTTGGAAATACCGCGGTGCTAAAAACCAATGTTCCCCCGTGTTGTACGGCAACACCTGTGACCTATACGTTTGTTTTCGTTGTGCGTAAATTATGTTTAAGAAACAGACTAGTTTTTTTTAAAGGCTGCATATATCGCTGCTATAGTGTGGTACGTAGGGATTTCACCACGCGTGCAATGATGAGTCATGTTTGCGCAAATATTTTCCTGTTTAAATTAATGCAGTACCCAACACAGTTGTCATCATTCCACCGTTTCCAATCCAATCCAATCCAATCTAGACTGTTTGCGTAACTTAACCTATCAGCAAAAGCATTTCACGTATGGTGGATGACAAGTAGGCCTAAACCAAATCAACAAATTCGCTTGGTTACAGTTGCCAGATTTATTATCAATTAAAAAAAAAGTGCAATCTCTTTTGAACTCTGTCCTCCCCCTCCCTTCATATCGGGATCGTCATAAATAAAAATAAACCAACATTTTGTTGTTGCTGTCTTGGTTGGGTTGTTGCCTGTGGGCCCTCAAGGCTATTGGCCTTCGGTCATTCAATGATTAATTGTCCAGTATTGTTAGCAAAGTATGTCAGTGGGTAAACGGCAGAGAGGTTGAAAGCCTTGGCCTAGAAAAGAGTTATTATTCCACACACACCACTCGCACTACAAGCGAAACTTGTTTCCCCCTTCTTCATTTCAGATTGATTTTGGAGAGTGAGGCAGCAAGTAAAACAAGATGATTTTGGGAGGTGCTGTTGGTGAAGTGAACCCGAACAGTTCGTGGCTAAGCAGCCGAGGAGTATGGCTGGCGTACGGAATTGCCGTGATGTTATTACATTTTATTCTGTTGAGCTTTCCCTTTCTGACTGTGGCTGCTGTGTGGACCCTTACAAATGTCATGCACAACATGGTAAGTTATTTTTTTGTAAAGCGAATAGTACAGTAGCGCACATTTACTGTTCGTTTATTTGCCATTTCCTGTGTGTACTCGCCACATATCAAATAGGGTGCTATAGGATACTGTACGATTTGGCTTATGGGAAGAACACATGACTCCTCACCTATCTGCTTCATGTTGCATTACAATTACCTAAAATGATCGGCTATACAACTTTTTTCCCATATTGTTTTTGGGCAAAGGTTTAGGTTTGCCCTCATAAATTATCAAAACTTGCTCTCTTTGGTGTCAATCACCACCTTCGCTTGTTGCCGGCGTAGGCGGAGTAGCCTTTACACAAGTTACGGTGCATTGTCTTACCAAGATCTCTTGAGCATTCTTTGATGTCTTGTGAAGTCTCTTGAGCAGATCTCTAGAAGCAGAGAGGTTCCAGGCTTCTTAAGTGTCGATGACTCCTGTGTCCTCTGCTAACGAAGAGAGCAAGGGCAAAACAACGATGTAAGCAAAAAGAAGCACATATTGTGGGAGCCTGTTGAAGATAGGACTGAAACTTACCTCTTTTCGTCAACAGACTATCGAAAATTCGCAAAATACGATTGAGCATTTCCTTTTTTGAATTTAAGCGCCCCTCTTCTCATGTTGCCATGGTTTTTCAAATTTATGCATTTATTGCCCCTGGTCATATTGCTATCAAAACAATTATTGTGTAGCCCTTGCAAATCTGAACACATTACCGCAAACCATTTGCATGTAACATGTTGGTTCTCGAGATGTCGCTTTTGCAGCGTTGGCATATATTCTTAGTCGTCGTTTTTGTGAGTGGGGCTAAAATTCAAGTCTACAACTATTGGTTTTCATTCGCCAAATTGGAGATGGTTGAAAGATATATAGCTTATCATGGTATACAACAAAACTGCCAAATTTCATAGTTAAAAGCAGCTGGGATTAATGTTGTGCATCATGCCGTTTCAGAAGTTATTTCTTCTTGCTCCCCCTCCCCCCCTTGTGATTTATTGCCGATTCATGTCACTTCGGTAAGTCAGATAGGCCTACCAAGTTTTGTTCAAATTAGTCCACGCATGTAGCCACGATTACTAGACAAACCAACAGAGCCAAATGGTCAACTTACGGTAAATCCTTGATGACTGTTGATCTAGTCTACCGTATAAGGACCTTGGTATATTTCAGCCTGTAGGCCTGCAAATAACTAATTGTTAGACACTGACAAATGTGTAAGGACAATTTTCCAGATCTTCCCGGTGATGGGGATGGGTCAGAAACAAACCAAATTTTTGGTTGAAGCCGAAACTGATTTGGGTTTTGTGTCGGTTTTACGTACAGTGTTCGAAAAATCAAAGATTGATAAGTTTAAAATGTGTAAATAAATACAATTTTCTACGTATAAATAACAGCCACTGAAAATTTGCAAGCCATAGGCTGTGTCTTCAGTGTGAACTATGAGCGGTAACTAGCCTATCAACATGATTCTCGGATTTTGGCGAAAACATTCACAGTAAAACTACGGACAATCTTTTCAATAAATAACAGCAAAGCTCATAGCCCTTAAAGAAAATAGAAAAGGAAAACGGTCTACCACAGCCAGGCCCATGGTCATCCCTCTCCAATGTCGGTCGCCACTCGCCATTTGGCGAATAAAAATCAACAGTTGGCTAATTGGAATGTAGCCCTACTCGACAAAATGGCGACAAGCAATAGACAATGACGCTCAAATAGGGATGTCTTGGAAACCACACAAGCTATTGACGACCGGTTTGCGGCGTTGTACTCAGATTTCTAAGGGTTATACAACAGCCTTTTCTGCAATACTACTGGGATAAAAGAAAATTTTACAACTCTGTAAATGCATAAATTAGAAAAACCGTGCATCGATCAAGATGTATTTGGCATGTGGCGAGTAGAAATTGTGAACTGGCGACTACTTTCTTAGGTCTGCTGGCCAAGTGGAGACTACAGCTGGAATGTCATTCGAGAGGGTTGCCCATGGTCAATGACACTGCCGGAAGTGAAAGCCGGAGCGAGTTGGAAGCCTGTAATACTGCTGCTACAAAAAAAATGCCCCTCTCTCTCTGTCCCCTTTATTGAAGTTTTCAGCCCCTTTTTGCTACCTCAACCTCCATCTTTCCATTCCACCCTAGAGAAGGAAAAACATTAAAATTGTCAACCACAAAAGGTCTGTTTTGACATATAAAATGTCAAATGTTAAGGAATACCTTCCCAAGCTAGAAATGACTGAATAGCTAAAGAAGCGTCTGGGGCTCAGCCTCAAACCCTGATTGGGGAGCTTGTGTTTTTTTTCATGCCCCCCTAGCTGAGTTTATGGGTGCTTGTCGCTCGTAACATTATTTCTGGTAAAACACATGGTGCCCAAGTGCTGTCTTTCCGCTAAATAGCACATACATGCTTCTTTTGTAGTCAGACTACCCTAAGTTATTTAAATAGGCCTATGTTCAATTTTCCAGGTTGTCACATGTCACAAAGCTAACACTTCGCTTCTGGGCTTACTTTTCTCCTTTATCGATCGCTAGGCTGTGTCCAGGTAAACAAGGGGTTAAAGACACTTTAAAATATGTCGCAATACTGATACACCACTCTCACTCTTTTCAATCCTAATACCCTCAACAAGGATACACGTTGTTGCAGTTGCTCCACCAGAGGTTAGAATGGCAAAGAAATATTGGTGACTGGGAAAAAATTTTAAGAACTTCATTTACCCCATCTCTCAGAATAGTAGGGTGTCATGTTGTGGGAAATAGGCACCCCTCCACAAAGCCACAGCCTTAAAAAAAAAGTATGCCTATCCGTATACATTTTTTTGTGAGGCATATGAGAGACTGTGCTTTACAAAAAGAAAAAGATATAATGAAAGGTATGTTGCTTGTTGTCGGGGAGCACAGTGGCAGGTTTAGCGTGAAATAACTAACGAACTGTAATGAATGTCCCACTCCACCTCCTCAGATGTCCCGTTAACCAACAGCAAGTGGTACTTGGTCAGGAGATTTTATAAATCGTCTTCTTCATTTCCTAGTTTGGTCTCCTCATAGCCAGTGTATCTGAACCGACAATGCACATCTTTTCAATATTGTGAGTTTGGGTGGTAACAAATACTATGCATTGTTAAAATAGGATTTGTTTTAATATGAAAACAGTTGCTAAAATTGCAACAATAGTTCATTTAGTCCTTGTTGTAGGCTCAAAGCAGTGCAACAATCAATTAAAGATCAACAATGGTAAAATTGGAATTCTAAACAATGCACAAAAGTGGAGCAAAATTTGTGTTTATTATTATTTTTTTTTATCATAAGTGATTGAAGTCCTCTCTCCAGCAAAACTAAAACTATTAATTTCTCCGTTCCTATTCAATATATTTCTGCCAAACTTGGCCAAATAGTAGATAGGTATGGAAGATATATTTATATCAACTTTTATGCAATTCCGTGTAAAAGTATGGAGCCACACGTAAATTTGAAAACTCAAATTCAAATTTGTGAACGTTTGTGCAGTTGCTTGCAAGTTTCCAAGGCTTGGCTGAAGAAGGTGGCAGATCCTGGCCATCAAAAATTTGCCTGTAAATAACCATTTACATGGAACTTTTGGTATTGCTTGAACTGTTAGTGTGAGTAATTTCCGTTAAACCAAAGTAACTTCAACAATATCAATCTTTATTAATTTGAAAACTGTTCACTTGAAAACTGTGCTTGTTCTTGTTCGACACGGTTTCAGAAAAAACTACTGCACCTACCTAAAATCTGAAACAGGAGCTAAACCAGAAATTTCCTTGGACGTCATCCTCACAGAGACCACTTTTTCGATTGGTCGAGCCATTCTGGAGTGACGGGACCCTGAACGATCATTTTGATTGTTTTACATTGTTTTAACCATTGTAAAATAATGCCACTCAGCTAACTCCAGATCTGTTCTTCGTGCACATGTTATGTCTTTGCTAAAAAGTTGATTGTTGAAGGGTAAAATGAAAGAATCCGTGTTTCAGCTAAACGTATATAGATTTAAAGCAAACTAAGTTACATTGTTAATTTCGAGGCCTCGAAATTGGCTGCTAGAAACGATATAATGGTGTATTTATTTAGTAGATGCAGGCTTTCAGAGCAGAGTTGAATTGTTTCAAAGTGGCCAGCAACAATCGACTGCATGCATAAAGCTTTGTACTGCGACGTCAAGCGTGCGTAAAAAAGGGGGTTATATGATTGAAGTTTCACTTGTTAAAATGTACATGGATAAAAGTTTATGATTTTTAATTGAAATTAGCAAATGTAGACTACAATTGAGAAATTGCATCAGTGTAAGTACTGTTTGCTTTACGAATCATATATTTAAAAAGTAAAGCAAAAGAGCACTTAAACAGATGCAATTTTCTCAATTGTACATTTGATTATTTCAATTAAAAATCATCAATTTTTATCCGTGTACATTTTACAAGTAAAGTGAAACTTCAATCAAATATGTTGTGAAACATGCATTAAGCTTAAGTGGGGGAAGGGGGGGGGAATCAATAATTTTTTCCAATAAAACGATATCATCAAAACAAATTTGTAAACTAATTATTTTAAAAATGGGTGTTGGCACCACAGCACTAGGTACTAGATACCGCCTCATGATTCATATGTACCGCAGAAAACCGAGTACTGAACCGGGGTGCTAAGCTTGGTACCGGCACTGTCTGAAAAATGTCTGGTACCACCCAACACTAGTGCACTCATTGCATTGTATAATTTTTTTGGTCTGTATTGTTAGCGAAATATTGATGTTGCCCTGAGCACAGTGACATAACCACATACGGTATCTGTAGGTAACTTTGGAGTTCCTGTCATATCACTGTCTTTGTTGAGTCTTTGTTGCTGGTCTCCAATTTGTTGAGTAGGGCTAAAATTCTAATCCTCACGTATTCGTCTCGCCGATTGGCAATTGACTTCAACATGGAGTGGGTTGGTTTCACTGCAACAAACCAGCAACGACTAACTATTCATGCTGCTTAATGGGTTCAGCGAGCCTTGAACATGTTCGCTTCATCTGTACGTCCCACATTAATATGAATGAGGGATTTTTGTTTTGAACGATTGTTCTGATCATTTTGTAGAGCCCTGTGACACTCAACCATATACCCAGATGGCCCTTTTTTTTTTTGAAAGGTTCCATTTCTACATGGTTAGTTACGAGATTTAGTTGCGCATCTTCTTAGTTAACAGGCCAAGGCTTTGATCAGTAGGCTATGCTTCGGTGGCTTTGCTCGGGTTGCTCTCGCAAAGCTTGCTTTCGTGCCCGACACCTATTGGATGGGAGCCGAAAGGTTAATCAAAGCTGAAGTTTTTTTTCTCCCATACAAGTCTGTAGAAGCTTGCTGCTACTGGTCGGTGAACACGTGCCTTCAGAAGAAAGTTGTGACTTGCTGTGAATTGCCTGTATCGACACTGACTTGACTTTCCGAGGATTGATTTCCGTGGCTATGGCCATGTCTTTGACATTCACTGATGTTGTTTTAGTCTGAGTAAGCCATAAGTCTGAAAGCACCCTCCTCTTAGAATATAGTAGGCCATGTCATCAAATGTTTGTAAAGTCAATGACTCTAAGAACGATCGTATAGATTGATTTAAAATAAGGGCTAGTAAATACGTGAATATAAGATAAATAGGAAAACAGGAAACAAATATTGTTAGGTAATTTGTTTTTGATTATAATCTGTGTCTAGCCAGCATAGTGTCCAGTGTCCAGTTAAAAATTCATTTATGAGGCATGTATTTCTACCTCCCTTTGACATCCTGTTATTGCATTAAAGTGTTAATAAACTGTTTTCAAATCTGCGTAGCTGGTTTTTTGTTAAGTTTAGTACGTAGAACAGGCTGGTTTTGTTTTTAATGTTTATTTCCTTAAAGGATAAGATTTCACGTTTACACCTGTTCTCTGAAGTGTAACTAAACTCTCCACGGCATGCGAATTAAAACCAGGTGATGTTTAGCTTCACTTGGGTGCACATGCTATTTATAACAGTTTTAAGAGTTTGCAGAGTTCGTGGTTCCATCCAAACCATTGAAGTTAAGGTCATTGCCACCTCTTCCTCCTCTGTAATTAGACTGTTTTGTTTTGTCAGTGGTATTAACAGGGGTCGTAGAGTTCCTACTTTTTTTTTGTCTAATTCCTTATTTTCCTACTTTTTTCCTGTTTTCAGA
>JAHWFP010026690.1:0-47714 GCA_023313725.1 Lithobius niger
GAGGTGGATAATTTTGATTGAAAGAAAAATTTGTATTTGTTGCTTATAATTTTTTCCAAAGGGGGGGGGGGGCATTCCATGGAGAGGTTGTCTTCCAAGGCCATGCATGGCCTTTAGAACTAGGAGAACCTATCCTGTCGCTTCCCGATGGATGCTGGCGGCGACGAAAGCAAAAATGAAGAGATGGGCTGCAACTTACCTTGGTTGTGGTCGTGACATCAGCCGTGAAAGCTTGACTCCGAGGGAGATCGACGGGTTGAGGTTTTGAAGCTGGAGGGATGTCCCGAAGGACCAGCGGGAGCTGGCTGAAGTAATATTGAAGAGGTTTAGAAAGTACACAGGGCCAGACGCACAATCAGTGAGTCTTTTCTGAAGCAGTCCCGTATAAGTCACCAACGAGGGGGAATGCTGTTGCGAGGAACCGAGGGCCGCGTCCTTCTCAAATGTTGCGAGGAACCGAGGGCCACATCCTTCTCAAAACGTTAACGCCCAACTTTGTTGTCTTAATTTCATAGTTGAGCTTGAGTTGCGGAGCTGTGATGGAACCAGCTGTACGGATGACGACAGATGCAATCCTGCGAAGTCCGTATTGGAAGCAGAGTCACGGGAAGCGTGGCGTGAATCAGACTTGCGCTGAACATTCCCAGATGGATGAAGAACGGCAGATTGGCGAAGAATGTTGACGATTGCAGTCGTTCACACTGGTTGCGGCGAAAAAAGACTGTAGTCAATGTCTGGCGTTTTGTTGACACATCTGATGATGGTTCAATGTTGGGTGGTGTCAAGAGAGAGAAGGATGGGCTTGAGAAGACTGGCCAACAAGGTGGTGGGAAGATGGGTGTCAAGAATCGACTCCTGTTTGAAAGACGGAAGCACGGTCGCAAGGACTGAGATGGTGGTGGCCTGGGTTCTCAACACGAGAGGGTTTATAGCACAATGGTATTGTGTGTCGTTGTGGTCTTTACTGACCCAGGCGAAACCCAAGGAATACCCCTTGGCCGTCGAGCAACAGCGTATGCACTGCAATGACCTTGTTTTAAGGGTGGAGCACTGCTTTATACCGGTGTAAAACGGGATGAAATCGTCTGCATTGTCCCACTGATATACTAAAAATGCTGCATACTTACTGGACCCTTTCGGTGGGAATATCCAGTTGAGGTCTAATCTAGCCCTGGATTAGCTTAGCCCTGGATCTAACTAACCCTCGACATGGGAGTCAGTAAACTGGAGAAAAAAGTTGGTGATCTCCATGTTGGACTATGAGTTGGGGTTTTGTTAGCTCTTTACTCCTTAGACCTCGACCTTCAAGCTAAATTAGCCCTCGATATTCCTTTAATATAACGTTGTTAAAGCTCAGGAAGATAGCTAATCCTGGATAGATATCACCGCTTTTTACATCTCGGTGCTAACTACTCTGTATTAAGTTAATCCTCGACCTAACGGCTAAATTTTACTTAGCCCTCAACTTATTTCGTGATGATTATCACCATTTTCCCGTATTACCGTGCTTAACTTAAGGATTAAGTTTAAACCTCAACTGGATATCCCCACCGTTATTAGAGTTCACCGTGAACCATTCTGATGCGATGCCGAAGGTCGACGAAGGTGCCGTCGGTGTGACGGTGTTTCTGGTCGATGCGGACGAAGCTTGGTTGTCCGAGCTAACGAGGTCCAACGGGATTGGAAGGGTGGCATGGCCTCTCGTTACAACCCCTGTTGGCAGAACGATTGGGTGGAAGTGGCAAGGATCACGAGGCTTCCGCCAACGCTTTTGCTGAATCCTAGACGGAATTGGGGAATGTCCGTAAGCAGGTTTGTAGGTTGCCAACAGGCAACAGTGCTGAAGGCGCCAAATCCGTTGAGCACTGCAGGGCAGTGAAGGAAGCAACTTCATCTTCGAGTTGGCCAAGTTTAACTCGAAGTGATGTTTGGAGACTGTCTGACGCAGACATGTCGTCTCATGGGCGAGGTTGATATTCCTAACTTGGTGTTCGACAGAGCCTTCAGAGAGCCGACGAATGAAGTTGATGACCAGGGGCGTAAATTTTCGTCGAGCTGGCGAGACTTCCTCTTTGATAGGTGAAGGTCGAGGCAGAGAAATTGCCGAAGCTGGGATGCGTCGGTGAAATCCATTGAAGGTTGTTGCGCACTGTTCATACTATCGGAAATGTTGACGAAAAAAGTGCGGAAGGAGAACTGGGTGGCTTGGCTGGCGCATTCGTCAGAGCAGCTATTGATGCTGAAGCGAAGGGTGGTGACTGGGCCGCTGCTGTGGGTTCCGGCAGAACAGCAGTGGCGTACGACGGCCTGGTCGAGTGTGACGTGAGGGTTGGACAGCCGGGTTGAGCAAACTTTTTGTTTGGGGGGGGGGGGGGGAGGCTATTCGTTGCTTTCAGCTTGTGAGTCGAAGGTGCAGGATGTGTTGTGGATGACGTCGATCGGGAGCAAGAAGTCACTGTAAATTACCAGGAACAGATAGTTTTCTGGGTATAGACTATGACAGTGATGATGAAGTCAACGAATGATGTGAAGAGATCAGGGTTGCTATTAAGTGCGTGTAGAGCTTGAGCGGAAAGAATAACGAAGCTCCCTCCGGGGCTGGCGGAATGGCACTGGCTACCTTTAGCTTATCGAATAGTATCTTACATTCTCTTTGTTCGGATAGGCGTTTGGATGTCCGTTGCATGGCAGTGTTCATGTCCCAATTGGCTCGACAGATCGAGCGGCAGATGAAGCAGGAATTGTGGAAGTAATCGCAAGAGATTGGTGTTCGCAAGAGATTGTGGGAACAGACAAGTTGAGACGACGTTCGCTGGAGGGTGTTGATGTTGCTGCAGCTGTCGTTGAGGACTTCCGCGAAAGGTGTGCCGTGAGTAATGTATGCAGCAGGTTCTTGGCGGGAGAGTATGGTGTTTTAGATACGACAGAGGGTGCGCACGATAAATCTTGATTGGTGAAATGCTTCTGTTGGAGTTACGCGACGTCAAAGTGATAGATGGTTTGGGGTGGACGAAGGTATCTGAGGAGGCATCGTCCAATGGGGCTGCCTCATGACGAGCAGCTTGTGAAGTGCCGGTGACAGGTATATGACACGTTAGGTGTTGGCAATAACGACACACCCCCCGGCCCCTGTTGTGGCATGAACGGACGTGACAGAGACGAGCAAAGTAATGTTGTGGCGGCTGACAGCCTGGTGATGTTGCTGATGACAGAAACAGATGGTGGATACGGTGTCAGCGACAGGGAAGCCCTGCTGGTTGATGGAGTGGTTGCGGCAAATCGTGTTGAAACAGTCCCGAAGGATCATGGTGGGGAAACAAGCCTGAAGTAACAAGGCATGAGGCAAGGCCGACGAAAAGGTAGGAGGGGTCTGTCAGCTGTGACGTTTGTCTTCATTGAACATCTTAGGAATGGAGAGAAAGACGAGGAGTGGAGAGAACGCCAGCGAAGGGGACTTTGTGAAATGGATGTTAACCCAAAACTGGAAAGGAAGCTCCTGTGAGGCTGTTGCGTGGTTGCTAAGAAGGGTGAACCAGTTGGAGCCTATTAACGGCAGTGGACGGGTTTGCTCAAATGAGCTACAGGAGCCATTGGTGCGGAGTTGACGGCGAAGGCTGGTAGGCGTAATGAGGCAGGTGATCACTTGACGCTGGAGCATAAGCTGTCGTCCATGGTGATGTTGGCGACAATTGCTTGTGACGCTCCGAGGTTGGCGACAGACGTCAGGCGGCGACAGTTGTTCATAGAAGAGTGACAAAGGCAGACCGGCTCTGATGTGAACGGTGCCTTGTCGCTGGTTGCCATAGAAGGATGAAAGCGATCGTCACTACCGGATGAAGGGGTGGAAATGGCAAAGGTAGGCAGGTTTCACCTGGCCATGCCTGGCGAAGGGTGGGACGCAGGGTAGGTGAGCAGGGTCGTTCGTCGTTGCGAACTGAGAGCAGCAGCGCCTCTTCCGTACCGAGAGACAGAACGACAAGTGAAGGTACTTGCGAAGGGTCACTCCTGAAGAAGACACTGCGACCCATTCATGGGCAGAAAGAAGGTGTGACAGAACGACAGTCGGGAAGCGAAGGTGCTTGCAGTTAGTGGAGCAGTTGTTGTCTACTTTAGATAATTTGCCAAGTCTGGTTTTTCTATTGCAATAGCATCTTAACATCATCTTATGTTGAATTTTACTTGTCACCAAAATTGTCGACCACTGCTGCTTATGTCCGCCGTCTTGTTTTTGAAAATGGCTGCCTCCGAATACCTAGAATGCTTTATAACTCGACTAAATTCACCTAGAAAACTCGTCTTGAGTCCACACTCACATTTTAGATGTAG
This sequence comes from Lithobius niger, assembly GCA_023313725.1. Lineage (NCBI taxonomy): Eukaryota > Metazoa > Arthropoda > Chilopoda > Lithobiomorpha > Lithobiidae > Lithobius > Lithobius niger. Next base: position 4,327 of record JAHWFP010026690.1, read on the forward strand.
AGGATCGTGAAAACGATGACATAAAGAAAACCTAAGACAGCGGAATTAAATATCAAAATGGCTGCCTCAACACTTAAAATCCATTACAACCCGACTTGTGATTCAGCTAGAGACTTCGTCTTTGAGTCAATGTGCTCTTGCAAACCCTCTAATAACCCGAGCTGAACATACTTAAGATATTCTGAAAGGTGGGGATCTATTCATTCTATCAATCCTAACCGAAATTGTTTAGCTTAGAAACAAATACAAATATGAGCATTACAATGGCACCTTGGAAATGAAACTAGCAGCTACACCTTAAATTAGGCTTACGACGGTCCCCACCTAACCTAAACAATTTCAGTTAGGATTGATGGAATGAATAGATCCCCACCTTTCAGAATATCCTAAGGACGTCCATCTCGGGCTATTAGAGGGAGAGGGGGATTGAAGGTTAATGGCGTGTCGACAGCTATGTCATTAGCGCCGCTATTAGAGGGCTCGCAAGAGCACATTGAAATCAAAAATCACCATGCCGCTACGCCATTACCTCTTCAGCTTTAAATGGGCATAAGATGGTCCCTATCTAAGCTAAACAATATCGGTTAGAATTGCTGGAAAGAATAGATCCCCACCATTCAGAAAATCCTAAGCATGTCCATTTTACGCTATTAGAAAGCTGTCAAGAGCACTTTGAATTCGAAAATCACCATACGTTTTTGCCGCTATGCTATTACCTCTTCACCTTTAAATGGGGCTAAACAATTTCGGTTAGAATTCATGGAAAGAATAGATCCCCACCTTTCAGAAAATCATAAGCTTGTCCATTTTGGGCTATCAGAAACTCGTAAGAGCACTTTGAATTCGAAAATATACCATACGTTTTCGCCGCTACGCCATCACCTCTTAACCTTTAAATGGGCGTAGGATGGCCCCTATCTAAGCTAAACAATTTCGGTTAGAATTGATGGAAAGAATAGATTCCCCACCTTTCAGAAAATCATAAGCATGTCCATTTTGGGCTATTAGAAAGCTCGTAAGAGCACCTTGAATTTGAAAATCACCATACGCTTTCGCTACAATGCCATTACCTGTTCACCTTTAAATAGGTGTAGGACGGTCCCTATCAGGTAAACAATTTTTTGTTAAAATTGATGGAAAGAATAGATCTCCACCTTTCAGAAAATCCTAAGCATGTCCACTTCGGGTTATTAGAGGGATTGCAAGAGCACTTTGAGCACGAAAATCACTCTAACAACCAATTGAAAAAAAAAGGAGCTTCGCGAAAATTAAGGGTGATAAACTTTAAATACGAATTTGGGGTACAAGGGTTGCTTTTTACGTAAAAGATGTATAGCAATTTTCCTGTCCAGAATTGTGTGCTGATCATTCTTGCTTTACATTTTGCTTTTGAACTGCTGACGGTTAAGGAGTTACAGCCAAAAAATTGTTTCTCCTCCCTTTTTGGGGGGGGATTTGGGGGAAAGGGAAAGAGGGTTGGGGAGGGGCATGAAAATTGTGTCCTGGGAATTTTAGTCTCCTCTACCCATGTACTAACTGAAACCAAAGGGGCACATTGGTTGACAGACGTGAATTAAATGGCATTCTTTACAGGGTCTCCAACTCACGGATGTGTTTTTGACGTTGTGTTCAGATCCGTCGAAGGACGAGCAGATCATCAAGGAACAACCGAAAGGCGATGGGCCAATTCGGAAGGTGGATCGGTCCCAGGGTGCACGGGAAGGGAGCCACGGTGTATTCAGTTCCAACGAAGGGCGGGAGCCAGCCAAGGAACGACCGAAATGCGAGAGGCCAGTTTGGAAGGCGGATCGAACCCGGGAGTGCACAGGAAGGGAGCCACGATGTTTTCGGTTCCACATTAGGGCAAGGGGCGACCGAAAGGCGAGGAGCCGATGCGGAAGGTGGATCGGTCCTGGGAGTTCACGGGAATGGAGCCACGTTGTTTTCTGTTCCAGCGGAGAATGCCCAGTCGGAGGGGTCCGTCTCCCTCCTTGAAGGGACGGCGGCGAGGGCGTTCGGCGTCATCCCAGAGAGCGGAAATCTCCTTCGTTATCAGAATTAACCGAAAGAAGGCTTGGTGACGGATGTTGGCGGCTAGTGGAAAGGGCAGTGTGCCACCCTATCAGCTTCGAAGCAGGCTGTTGTCGTTACCCGGACGAAGGGGCCCGATCATTTCCTTGAAAGTGGTGGTCTTGTTCGTTATCGGAAATTAACCGAAGGGAAACCAGACTACTGGATGGTGAAGGGGTGTCGTGAGCGGTGTCTTGCTTGAGGAGACGGCAGCGAGGGAGCCTTGATGACGTCCATACGAGTGGAGATCTCCTTTGTTATCGGAATGAACCAAAGGAAGGCCAGAATTCCGGATGCTGAAGGCTTGTGGCGAGGGCTGCGTAGCATCCTTTCACCCCTCGTGGCAGATGAAGCAATCCAGCCTGCGGAGGATGACGCCACACGACGAAGGGACGGGATCGGGAGGGGTCCATTGGCTTGCTTGGAGCGGGGACTCAGCTTCTATAGTGCCGAAGGGGCGTGGGCGACATCAGTGGGCGTAGTGAAGCAGCAGTCGCCGAGAGCGTGAGAGGCAGCCGTGCGAAGGGAATTCTTCGGAAGCGGCGGCCATTAGCGTGCGAAGGGGATCTTTCGGGAACGGCGGCCGTCAGCATGCGAAGCCATCAGCGTGTGAAGGGGATTCTTCAGAAGCAGCGGCCATCTTGAATCCAAATTGTGGGCGAAAGGCGGGGAACCACAAAGCGAGGTGGCGTGTAGACGCCTCTGGAGGAAAATGAATGCCGATAGTGTTCGCGCTGTCGCTTTTATAAGGGAGGACTACGACACACATGCGCAGTAGGGATATGCAAGCAGGCGCCTGCGCACCAGAAGAAACCTCCAGGGTAACATCACATTCGAGGAATGTAATGCTAAAATTATATCAGGTTAATATGTTTTAGCAATAAAGAAAGAACATTTTGCTGGCCCCCAGCAAGGCCGGCTAAAAATGGTTTCTTTTTGCCTAAAACATACTTAACCTGATAATTTTAGCATTACATTCCTCGAATGTGATGTTCCCCTGGATGTGTTTTCGGCTGTGCAGCCACCTGCTTGCATGCACCACTGTGCCTGCGCAGAGCAGTCCTCCCTTATAAAAGCAAGAGCGTGAACGCTTTCGGCATTTATTTTCCTCTCAATGTGTCAGGCGGTGACTCGAGAGGGGAGGCAGGGCGGGAGTTAGGTTAAGTATGTTTTAGGCAAAAAGAAACCATTTTTATCCGGCCTTGCTGGGGGCCGGCAAAATGTTCTTTCTTTATTGCCAAAACAACTTAACCTGATAATTTTGGCATTATCAGTTGACCTCGTCAAAATTGGTGGCGGGCACCGCCTTGACGGGCACCCTGGGATGCAAGCAGGCTGTCCCCCAAAAAGTTGTAAAAAACTTCGTACTTTGTTCTGAACAGGTGATGAACCTCGAAGTATGGTTTCTTGCCCTCTTCACCGGTTGGCTTGCTTCCATCATGAGTGGCTAGCTTCCATCGTGGTTGGCTTGCTTTTGCTTCGTTCTGAGTACTTTAGGGGGATTGACTACTGTACTGGCTGCAACGATGGGTCCCAGCCAGTGTAGTCCGCTTTCTTACTTGACATTTCCCTCAGTTTGTGTGAGAGGGAGGTCAATGGGTTACCTCAAATTGCTGGTGCATGGGTCACTTCGGTTGGAAGGCTCTGTAGTGGGTTAACGATGTGGAGATCGCCCTGATGGTTTTAGGCATTCGAATCTTGTGTGGTCCCATTGCTGCGGAGATTTCGGTAGCTTGCAAGTCAGTGAGGAGAAGCGGTTGGACTATGGATGAGCCCGGGTGGTTGTTAAACGATTAGCTGTTAGTCATTTGTACTCAACCGAGCAGGCTAGCAGATTTGTGGTGGCCTTTGAGAATTTCGAAGAAACTTGTGTTGGTTTGAAGTCGAGGCATTGGGTTTTCCTTGGAGCGAAATGGCCGAAGGAGTCGGATGAGTGAAGGGCATCGGCCGAAGGGCTGGTCACCGAAGGAGGCTGAATTCGTGGGGCGAAAGGAGCCACGGTATGTCATCTACGAAGGGAGGGCGTGAAAGGATGAGCTTGGCCGGGAACTACTTGTGGGATGATGGGCACGGATAACAGGAGTTCCGGTGATGACGGATTTGACGGGCGGATCGTCGAAGGAGGCTAGTTTAGTGCAGCGGTTCCGGGAGGCATCTGGAATGGGCCGTGGAGAAGGGGTTCCGAGACTTTGAGCGAAAGGGATTCTGTGATTGGTGGAGAGAACTTCCACGAAGGGAAGGTTTTTAGCGGTGGTGAGCTAGGAGTGTTGGCCGAAAGCCATGTTTGATGATCGAAAGGACGTCCGTGTTGTGGGTCAGTTCTTGCCAGACCAGGAAGAAGCGGCGGTGTATTGCGCCGACCGGAAGGAAAGAAGGCAGGAGGTGTCATTGTTGGTACTTACGAAATTAGCTCCTGCTCCCTGGCGAGGGGTGACGGCGTCTGCGGTTGGGAGTTACGGCTCGGTTTTGCTGGTCCCTTTGCCGAAGTGGGAGGAGTCAGACCGAAAGGGCTGTTGGTTTCCCGGCTGAAAGGAAGTCCGGGAAGTAAATAAGTCTTTTAGACGTAGGAAGTGTGGCGGACGAAGGGACAGTATGGGCAGCCGACGTTGAGGGTAGTGCGGGCAGCAAAGGGCCTTGAGTAGCGGGCAGAAGGGAGGTCCTTCGTTTCTTCAAAACACCCGAAGGGGAAGAAGCGCATCGTTTATGGCTTTCATGGGTCGTAGTGGAGGCGACCCAATCTTTGAGTACGGAAGACATACACAATGGGTAGAACGTGATGGGTAGAAAGACGTACACGATGGCGGGGGCATTGGGTTGTCTTTCATCGTGCGGACGGCGGTAAGGATGATGTCATGTACTTCGCTACGTGTGACACTACGGTCGAGGCGTGAAGGGTGTGACGAGAGGTCAAACGGAGAGTTCCGGGCAGGTGAAAGAGCTGTGGCTCGACGGTGATTTCTCTTAGCTTCACGGTAATTGTCCTTCACAAGTTGTAAGTTATGACGAAGGGAAGAGAGATCCATGGGTTCGACAGGTGGGGTGCGTTGGCCGGCCTGAAGGGGAGACTCTGAAAGGGCGTTATCATGGCCGAAGGGAGCGTCGGTGAAAGACACAGGGGTGATCGGCTCTGTGGCGGCAAGGTCGAAAGTGGAGATCCAGCGGTTGCCAAGAGCGAAGGGAGCAAGAGCACGAGAGAGAGCCTCTCGCACAAGGCGTTGGAGATCATCAATGAAGGGTGGGCCGAAGGAGATTGTTTGAGATGGCGAAGGACGAAGCAGAAAGGGGGGGGGGGGGCAACCTGCCTATGGAATCCACAGGCATGTGAAGGGAAGGTTTTACACCGAAGGGTAGGCGCCGAAAGGGAGAACACCGAAGGGACGACGTCGAAGGGAAGGCACCGAAGGGAAGACGTCGAAGGGAAGGCACCGAAGGGAAGACGCCGAAGGGAAAGCATCGGGTCCGAGTTGAGAAGAGTGGAGGTGCAGATGAGGGTCATGATGATGGACGCTGGCTTGGGGGGCGAATGGCTCGACCGGGAACATTCGGTGGGTCGTGGGACCGTGAGACATCGGAGTTCGTGTGGTGGACGGACGTAAACGGCCGAAGGGCGTAGGGAGTCATGGCATTTCCTGTGTGTCGTGCAGCGATGGGGCGGGTTACTAAAGGCATTGTCCGCCAAAGGATGGGGGATCCAAGGAGCCAAAGGCAGGTGGGGTCCGGCTGAAAAACGATGTGTGCGTTCCCGATGATGAACTTGAGGAAAGGCTAGGATTCCAACCGAAAGGCAGGGGTGAAACACCAGCCTGGAATAACGGAAGGTGGAGTGGTTCCGGGAACAACAGGAAGGGAGCCCACTATATTTTCGGATGAAGGAGAAGAATCGGCAGAGATGAGCGACCGTCCGGGCGGGAGCTGGAGACGAGGAGATGACAGGCTCACGTATCCGTCATTCGTACAGGGAGTACCGTGCATGCGCATGTGCGGTTGTATCTATGAGGCGGCCATCCAGCAGCTTATTTGAGGCTATTATGTTAAGTTGACAGGTGTTGAATTTTTCACAGTGAAAAAGACAATTTGTCTTGGATGAGACGAACATCAGTGTGGACGGCCGTTGTTGTCTTGATTTACACGAGGCTTGAATCCAGTCACGGTCGTTTCTGACTTGATACTTCCCTCAAAACGTGGGTTTTAGCCACGAATGAGACGAGCATCAGTGTGAGCATCAAATGTTGTCTTGATTTCCACTCGAGACGTGGGGTGGTCATGGGCGAGACAAGGGGAAAGTCAATCAAACCTGCGGTTCAACCACTCACCTTTTCCCCCAATGTACCCAAATGTACCCGGTTAACATTGTCTGTGAACGTTGTGGAGGCGCCGTCTCACTGTACAAACCTGTCCGAGCCCACCCGACACTCGACCGAAACAACTTTTGCCTCTCCAACAAGCTACGCAACTACCCAGTCGTCCTCAGCGACGTAGGATATCACGAAACCCCCAACACCCGACTGGGAACCAAAACATTTTCAGCGTAACTGACCCTAACCTAAAGTGGGAAGAAGATTATGTTGCTTTTGGCCTATCATTACAGGATGAACTTCTTGCGAGTGCAAACCATATTGTACGTGCCCAGCATGATATCCCACCTTTACAGGATACCACTCAACATTTTAGCCCTAAACCCCCTATTGTACGTTTTGGGCTCGATTCTTTTGCATCTATTTCTATTATGCGTTCTTGTGGTAAAAATATTGATAGATCCTTATGCAGAACTGTCAAGGTCAAGCTTGCTGCTGACAATACCTTTGTTGAGGGAAAACTCGTTGGTCCAGTCCGCATTATGGGCGTTAACTGCCAAGGTCGACCCTTTGGTGTACCGATCGTGTTGGACAACGTAGTTAAAGTACCTCAAGCCTCAAACAACCTTATCTCAGCATCACGCACTCACAACGAACACATTTTTTTCAAACCTAAGTATCTCCCTTCTCCCAACCAAACCTCATTTCTGATTTCATTATTCCTCCTAACCTACTGTCAACAAATCCATCCCCCTTTGTACCTCCTGTTTCAGGAAATGAACAGTTTGACCTTATCGACTTCAATGACCATACCCCTAGAATGCTTGTTTCCCCTTTTCCACCTCTTTCCTCCCAAGATACTCTGCCCTACTTTGATACCCTTTGATACTCTGCCTACTCTTCCTTCCGAACCCTTACCACATTATTATAATATACAAGAGTTTAACCCCATGCTTCATGTTACTGAGCCTGATGTTCATCTCCCACCTTACAAACAACCCTCAGATGACCCTCCTCATACCGTACGCCCCTTAGGGGTGGAGGTTACCGCCATATCCCACAAGACTAAAGTGCTCACTAAGCGATGACGAAAGTCGTTACCCCCTCCTACACTCCCAAGCTATCATTGTGGCTTCAAAACGCATGCCCCTAGACCATTTTGTATACGACCTCGCCGACCGCCCTTGCCGGTGACTTTGCCTCCAACCACCTTACCCGAACGGGAAACATGCTGCGAGGCACACCTTGACGAGGTCATACCTTCCCATTATGGAGAAGCTATACGCTCACCCAACCGTGTTGAATGGGAAGAGACCATACGCCGTGAATTGGATGTTCTGGAGGAATTAGGTGTCTGGACCCTGGTCAATTAACCGCCAGAGGCGCGAGTTCTCCCCTCAAAATGGGTCTTTGCCAAGAAATGTAACAAAGTTCGGACTCTACAAAAATATAAAGCTCGTCTGGTTGCCTGTGGCTCCCAAGCCCGTCCCGGCTATGAATACAATCTTAACCCATTCCCATACCAAGTCGTCGATTCGACTGCCTCTCTCAAACCAGCTTACATCAGCTTAAGGACAAAAAAGTCCCCACGCGCGCAGCAAGCTTTGTGAGGGGGCCCCGGGGACCCCGAGCAAAGTGAGCTGCAACAGCCCAGTGGTCAGCGTCCTCGTCTCCAAACCAAGTGAACGCGCGTTCGATTCCCACGACCGACATAACTATCATACGGGAGTTAAAAAAAAAAAAGGAAATCACCAGAAAAAAATTGGTATGTCAAAGGGTTAAGTCCAGCCCAGTGATCAGGTTCGATACTCTTAAGACTCATTGTAGCCCTAGGCCAATCGAAAGGTCTTCCTCTCAGGACCTATGACATAAAATCTGCCTACCTGAACTCCTTTTACTCCTTTTGCTCTCACGACGTCTACCTCAGACCACCTCAAGGTTATGGGCCCACCGGCGGCATGGTGTGCAAACTCATCAGAGCCCTCTACGGGATGCCAGACGATCATGGTATGAACACCTCAGACAGACCCTTCTTACCTGCGGTATGACACAATCTACCATCGACCCCTGTCTTTTTATACTTATGCAAGACCAATCAATCTATCGCCTTCCTCACTAGCCATGTTGACGACCTGTGTTTAATCGCCGATGATGCCCTTGCTGAACCCCTAGTCCTCAAGATAAACCGCCATTTTACATTACTCGAGACCTCCAATAGCCTGTACCTTGGTATTTTATTCCAACAGACCCCTGTAGGCCTATACCTATCTCAAACCCAATACATTGACAAACTTCTTGATAGGTTTGCCCTTACCGACTCTAAACCAGCTAACTCTCCCTTGGACCCTAACCAAGACGCTGACCATTGCGATACATCTCCTTTTTGTGACAAAACTTTGTTCCAGCCCATAATTGGATCTCTCCTTTATTTGGTCTCTGGGTCTAGACCAGATATCAGTTTTTCCGTCACCACCTTCGCACGTTTCTCCCAGCAACCGCAGGAACGTCACTACTCTGCTGCTAAACATATTCTCTCCTATCTCAACACCACTAAAGACCTGAAACTTTTCTTCCCCATCCGCATAACTGACCCCATCATTACTGCAAGTGACGCCTCCTGGCATACCACCTTCGATGCGAGGGTTTTCGGGGCACGCGCTCAAAGTGCTTGGATGCTTCATCTTGTGGAAAACCTCCCACAACAAAAAATGGTCACCCTCAGCTCCGCTGAATCAGAGATTTTGGCCTTGGTTGAATGTGTGAGGGATCTCAGATGGGTCGTAGACCTCTTGGCTGAACTTGGCTCGCCTCCGGACCACTTCCCTATTGACGTCTCTACAGACATGTCAACAACCTCATCTGTACCGCAAGGTCAAAACACTATGCCCGTAAGGTTTGGTTCATCCGGCAAGCTGTCCTGTCGGGTTTGGTGTGACTCTCTTACCAGCCCGGATCTGATTTACCCGTCGATATCCTTACGAAACCCTCTACGCGCATACACATCCTACAATTTAGGGAATGGTTCCCTGTCCTTTACGCCCCGAGATAGAACCTACTGACTAAATGTACCACCACTTTCCCCCAAATCACACTTGCCTGATATTTTTTTTCTCTGACTTGTACTATTCTTTGATTTGTACGATTTTGTATTCTTATACTGCTACGTACTTACTTACCCTTACTTTTAACCTCTATACCATTCTTAGTTAGACCTAAGAGGTATACTTAACCCCCTTCTTGGAACTTATTTCCGGTTCTATTACTACTGTACTAACTGTATGAGAGACATTAACATTCTAATCATTCATCCTGACGTCTTTACTACCTTTTGTGCCTCTTTACCTTGCAATATGTTTTTACCCCTTTTTTGACTTTTGTATATGTACTTTTATAAAGTGTTATCTTCACCTTTTTCCTTGATGAAACTTCTTGCATTTCCCCCCCCCCCAGGGCTGTGGAACCTAAACCCCCCTTTCCCACCATGGAATTTTTTTCCTTTTGGGTGTGGTGTGGGGGGGGGGGGGGGGGGGGGGGGGGGGGGGGTGCGCTTAACTGTAGCCTTTGCGTAATGAAATTCCAGGGGGGGAGTGACACAACGTAACATGACTTTCGCCATTAATGTAATATCAATTAACGCTCAGCCTTCTGTTTAGCTAATGAAATAACGATTGCTGATTGCCCTACATTTTATGGGTCACCGAGCCGTATTTTGGACTCCCTTCCTTCCCCTTTCTAATACCTTTCGCTACGCTACGCCCAACTTGTATGCACTGTACTTTACCTATTCTTGGTGCTGATATCCTTGCTTGTACGACCTCCCAAAAAGATACTTTGCCTTATTTTTATATAATTTCTACCTGTACTTTCTTTATTTGTTCGAGCTCACGCTCCACGACAAATGCCCATGTATATGTGATTAATTGTTTTCTTTTTTTCCTTATCCTCCATATTTTTGACCATGATATTCCGTTATTCTCTCGTCCCCGATGTGTGCCGACTCCCACGGCTGTAATTATGTTGCCTCCCGTCCAGTGTATTCCTGTACGACTTGGTCCGACTGTCCTGCCTATTTTCTGACCTTTCTGTGAAAAGGAGGAGCCTCCAACCATCCGTTTTCTTAACGCAACTTTCTGTAAGTTACGAACCTCTTATCCTAGTTAAAACCATTTTGGGGCTCCAACGAAATTTATTGCCATAATGTTTCCCGTTTGCCTAATGGCCGTGCAACATTAACTTTCGAACTCTTGGCCATGTGTCAGACCCAGTCAACACACAACTTAACTTTTTCCCCTTTCCGTTGTAAAGCCATCACATTTTATTGCAACTAATAAACCCGTATGAATCCAGCGTATCTTCGAATTTTATGATAATTTTCTCTTCTTGTGGCTGACGTAGTAGCGGAATTTGTGCGTATCCCGGACTTCACCCCCCATTCAGACGATTTGGAGTAAGAATGATAGGACTTTCCTCATAACCCTCCATTTCTCCCTACTCCAAAAACGTAAAGTTTTCCCAATTTTCACTCGATACGTGGGATAAGCCACGGCCGAGACAAGCAGCAGGAGGTGGTGTAGACGGCTTCCGTCTTGGTTCTTCACTCAAAACGTGGGATTTAGCCACGAGTGAGACGAGCTGCAGTGGACAGCAACAGTGGACTTGATTTTCACTCGATACATGGGGTGAGCCACGGTCGAGACAAGAGGCAGGTGTAGTTGGCTTCTAACTTGATTCATCACTCAAAGCGTGGGTTTTAGCCACGAATGAGACGAGTGGCAGAGTAGACAGCAACAGATGACTCGATTTTCGCTCAAGACGTGGGGCAGCCAGACAAGGGGTAACTCTGGTCGAGACAGGCTGTGGAGAACAGGAACAGTGTTGGCTCTTCACTCGAACAAGGCCTTGAGTCTTAACCCAGTTGTTTGAAAACTTGATCGAGATGACATCGTGTAACCAAAGTTCGGTAGCAAATACGATTGTTGCCTGTAACACGTTACATCCGGGAATCCGGTGCGGGAAGCGGTCGAAGGGGCTCGAGGTCCGTCGAGGTGAGATGCCGAAGGGAAGGCAACGAAGGGAAGGCACCGAAGGGAAGACGCCGAAGGGAAACTGAAGGGAAGGCTCAGAAGGGAAAGCACCGAAGGGGAGATGCTGATGCCGGGGGGAAGGGCCGAGGCCGGTAGAGTGGGAGTGTTTCCGTCTGAAGGCCAAAGCCGATGGGAAGCCGTAGGTGCGGATGCAGTCAGCCGGGACGCAATGAGCGTCGGAGAAGGTTAGCGTGCAACACGGGGCGAAGGGAGTCTCGAACTAGGCGAAAGGCGGGGAACAGAGTGACGTGGAGGCGTTAGACGACGCGATCGCTGGAGGAAAATGAATGCGAAAGTTTCCACGCTCTCGCTTTTAAAAGGGAAGACTGCGCCGCGCAGGCGCAGTGGGGCATGCAAGCAAGAGGCTGCACAGCCGAAGAAACCTCCAAGGGAACATCACATTCGAGGAATGTAATGCTAAAATTATCAGCTTAAGTTGTTTTGGCAATAAAGAAAACAAGTCATCCCTACTTTGCCCAGGGCTTTTTTAACCCTTTCTCCTCCCCTCGGAAAATAAGTGACAATCTCAACCGGACTCTCATTGGATGGGTCTTTCGGCTTCATTTGGCGCAAGGGGTCACCTCCGCACCTTAGAATCAATGGCCATTCACCAGCATAGAGGCACGTCAATAAAACTACTGAACACACAAGAACCAGCCTATAAAATGATTAGTAACATGGTGGCACCCCAATTCAAAACTAGACTGGAAGCAAGCTGGAAGAAATTCCTCCCCTCACCATCAACTATGGAGGAAGAAACAAATGAAGAACGATCGACTATGAGCAGTGCCAACACCAGCCTGGAATGCTAACTTAAGGCCTACTATGACGTGATGATGAGGGAGTTTTGAATTTTGGAAATTCGTTGGGTTTGGAAGGATTGTGAGTGTGGGTGCTAGTGGCTTAACTGCCTGAAGCAGACAACCAGTAAAGGTAGTTTTGTGGTCAAAACTGTTAACTTTTGGTTCAGGGTGATCGAACTGTGAGTATTGTCATGGACCAAAGTAAAACTGCTGAGTCGACCCATTTTTCGGTTTTCAAAACTATAAAGGGAGCTGGTTAGTAGCTTGCATCAATGATAATCTTAAGAGTTACTACAATTTACCAAGTATTTTTTAAAATTTTCATATTATATTAATGCAATTTGAATGATGTTTTCAGAACACATTAAAAAAAGACAGCAAAAGCCATTTTGTCTTACCATTTTCTTTAATTTCTCCATTCTCATGTTCCGCCAATTCAGATAAGCTGCCATCAAGCTTTAGGCTGGAATTGCGGAAAGGCTGAGATAAGCGGCGCCGGATTTTCTTCATAATATTACATTAGGGCCAGTGGTGATCAGAATTTAAAATCCAGTAACCAAACAGCAGACTAAAACTGAAGTCTTGGTTTCCTGATCAAAAAGAAAGGGGAAAATAATCAGTCTTATAAAGGTAAAGACACATAACAAGCAAGATTAGCCTAGGTCTACCCAGGGACAAAACAAAAACCCCACTGAGGGGTATTGTAGTGGGGGAAAAAATTCTGGGGGGGGGGGCCACAAAAAACCCCCCCCCCCCCCCCCAAGTAATGAAATCAATTACAACCTCCTTAAAGGATGGTATAGTTCAACCAGTCTGGAAAACTGCAGTCATCACACCAGTTTTTGGAGAATGCTTCTGACTCTTAAAGACTTACCGCCCAATCACTTTCACATGTAAGTTAATGGGATTGTATGCATACTTTTATTGAGTCTGTTGGTTTTAAATCAGATTCGATCAATTTGGCTTTATGCCAGGCAGTCCACTATATGAAATTCTTACTTTGCCTCAACAGGTGGACTTCCGCTATGGACATCGGTGTACCGTCTGATATCATATATTTCGATTTCAGCAAGATGTTTGAATCCGTGGTACACTCAAAATTACTATTCAAACTTAAAAACACCGGCTTCGACAGTAAAATTTTGAGGTGGATTTCATCGTTCATCGGAGGTCGAACTCAATGCGCCCAAATTTCCAATTCTATAATCTTTGAGGCCTGTCATCAGCAGTGTCCTCAAGGCTCAGTCTTAGGACCGGTTTTGTTCGTGAAATATTTAAATGATCTTACTTGTAACCAGGATTCTCCTTGTCAAAGTTCACAATTGATCTAAAATTAGACACTGCCATTATTGGGGATAACTGCGAAAATATCTCTGGAGAAATTGCTTCAGTTGCAGATTGATAATAAATAAAGCAACTTCCTATTTCAATTCCAATATGTCAAACTTAACAAGTCGGTCGGACAACCTTTAATACAACTTATATATTAGCAGAAAATAGAACATTTTGCCGGCCCCCAGCCTGGCCGGATAAATATGGTTTCTTTTTGCCTAAAACATACTTAACCTGGTAATTTTAGCATTACATTCCTCGAATGTGATGTTCCCCTGGAGGTTTCTTCCGGTTTGTAGACGCCTGCTTGCATATCCCACCGTGCATGCGCGGCGCGGTCCTCCCTTATAAAAGCGACAGCACGTACACTATCGGCATTCATTTTACTCTCAATGTGTCAGACGGTGACTCGAGAGGGGAGGCAGGGCGGGAGTTAAGGTTAAGTATGTTTTAGGCAAAAAGAAACCATTTTTAGCCGGCCAGACTGGGGGCTGGCAAAATGTTCTTTCTTTATTGCCAAAACATCTTAACCTGGTAATTTTAGCATTTTACCAGTTGACCTCGTCAAATTTGGTGGCGGGCACCGTCTGAACGAGCGCCCCGGGATGCAAGCAGGCTTTCCCCCATGAATTCTTTATCTGCAAGAGAAAAATTCGCACTTTATTCAGAACAATGTGAACTAACAGGAATTTGGTCTCTTTCGTAGGATATGGTGGCCCTGAAAAGGACCGTTGTTTGAGGGTCTTGCTTCTGGATGGATCTTGCTTCCCTCATGGATCTTGCTTCTGCTTCGTTCTGAGTGCTTAAGCGGGTTTGATCACCGTTCTGGCTGCGACGATTGGTCCCAGTCGGTGTAGTCCGGTTTCATCCTTCGTCATATCCCTTACGTAGTGGGACGTGAAGGTGGATTGGTGGCGCCACGATGCTGCTGCTAGAACTTCTTCGATTGGTGTAGCGTTGTGGTGGGCCCAGGAAGTGGAGATAGCTCTTACTTCGTGCGCCGTTATCCTCATGCTCTTACTCAATTCGGGTTTGTCGTAAGCTGCTTCGATTGTTTTCTTTATCCAGCGTGACACCATGGCAGCTGTTGTTTCGCCGGTTTGGAGGTCCACTGGGAGGAAGAGTTGGTTCCTGCCTCTCCGAATGTCTTCGTGTTGAGTGCGGGCAAGGTAGAAACGGAGAGCTCTGATCGGGCAGATGAGGCGTTCAGGTTCGTTCCCGGTGCGGTTCGAGAGGGTTTATGGGTTTTGAGGGCTCGGATGGTTTTTGAGTTTTTGCTCTAAAGGATGCTCTTGGGAAGAGTGTGACTGATGAGAAGTTCGGGCCGAAGATGCAGTATGCTGGGTCTGCTGAAAGGGCTTGGATCTCGGAGCATCTTAGACTTGCTGCTAGTGTTACAAGGAAGACAGTCTTGCGGGTCATGAGGTGGAGTGAGCTGTCTTGCATGGGTTCGTAGGGGTTCTCCATTAGTGATTGTAAAACAATGGAAAGGTCCCAGTCGGTGAGGGAACGTCTTGTAGTGGGTCGGTCATTTTCGTATGAGCGTAGTAAAGCAGAAATTCGATAGTCTTCCAGTAGGGTGGTACGGCCGGCAGCTTTGAAGACGGAGTTTAATGCAGACCGATAGACGAGAATGGTGGAGCCCTTGAGTTTGTCGATGTTGAAGAGGTCACCGAAGAAGCTTAGGAGCTCGGGAAGAGAGGGGTTGAGTGGATTTGTGTGTTTTGTGATACACCAACGAATCCATTTGGTCCAGTGGCTGTCGTACATGCGGTTTGTCGATTCTCTGGTTGCTTTTGATGCGATGAGCTCAGCCTCCTCTTGCCAGCTTTTTTGAGGAGTTTGATGATAGCAGCCACCCGTGTAAGTTTAGGAGTGGAAGGTTCGGGTGTAGTCTTGTTCCTTTCTGTTGTGACAGAAGATCTGGTAGAAGAGGAAGACTTCTTGGAGTGTCGACTACTAGCTTTAGGAGGAGCGGGAACCAGGCTGCTGATGGCCAGAGGGGGGCTATTACGATGAACAGACTCTGGCTTACTTCTGCTTTCCGAAGTACTTGTGGGAGGAGTTTGAAAGGTGGAAATAGGTAGGCGAACAGGTTGTGCCATGGGAACGTGAGAACGTCCACTGCTACTGCTGAGTCATCTGGAATCGGGCTGACATAGTGGGGAAGTTTGGCATTGTGCCTCGTGCCGAATAGGTCCAGCATTGGTCTGTCCCAGATGGTGAAGAGAGATTTGCAGATGGATTTCTTGAGGCACCGTTCCCCTGCTGGTGGTTTCTGGCGGGACAGAGAGTCTGCAATCACATTCCTGTTGCCTGGTATATGAAGCGGCAGAAGGGTGATGTTGTGTGGGATGCACAGATTGAAGATTTCCGTCATTAAGTTGTGGAGAGATCTTGATTTCGTTCCGCCTTCTTTCCTGATGTAGGCCAGGGCTGTTGTGTTGTCGGCCTGGATCTGTATGACCTTGTTTTTGATGAGTGGAAGGAAGTGCCGTAAGGCTAGGAGGATTGCACGTAGTCCCAGTCCATTGATGTGGTTTTTGAGGGTGGCAGGCCATAAGCCGGAGATTTCCTGGTTGTTTAGGTGTGCCCCCCAGCCATTGCTTGATGCATCCGTGAAAATTCAGTGGTTGGGTGGTGGTTCCTGTAGAGGGACGGTTTTTGACAGGTTTATGGCGTCGGACCACCAGAGGAGGGATTCGAAGGGGAAATCCTTGTTGAACGGGATCTGTCTGTCCGGAATGTTTTGGTTGATTGAGTGATTGTCTATCCGGTAATGATGGAATGGTCTTACCATCCACCGTCCGTAAGGGACCAGATTGGCCATTGCGTCCATTTTTCCAATGAGGGAGTTCAGTTCCCGGGCGGAGAAACTTGGTTGGAGGCGGAAGAGCTGGATGTGATGTAGGAGATCCTCTATGCGTTCTGGAGACGGGGAGATTGATGCCGAGCGTAGGTCGAACGAAGCTCCGAGGAACGTAAAGACTTGTGCCGGAAGGAGTCGTGATTTTGCTAGGTTTATGCCAAACCCTAGGCTGTACAGCAAGTTGATGGTTGTGTCCTTGTTGTGTTCCAATTGAGACGGGTCCGGGTCGTTGAGGGCCCAGTCGTCGAGATAAGCATTGGCTTGTATTTGGTGCTGGTGAAGGTTTGCCAAGATTGGTTTTAGGACCAGGGTGAAAATCCTTGGGGCTGCATTCAGGCCGAAGGGGAGGCAGCGGAATTCGAAGACTTTTGGTTGTAGATGAAACAAAAGTAGTGGGTGATTGCTGGATGAAGGGGAATGTGGAGGTAACAATCTTCCAGATCTATGGTGATTGTCCAGTTTCCCTGCATGAATGATTGGCGAATGGAGTCTAGGGTGTCCATCTTGAAGTGTTCGTTTTGAATAAATTTGTTGAGGGGTTTCATGTTGAAAATTAGACGTAGACCTCCTGATTTCTTTGGCCGGGTGAAGATTGAGCTGTAGAATCCCGGGCCTGGGTTGGAGAGTTGTCGTATCGCATCCTTCCGTAGCAACTCCGAAACCTCGTGCGACAGGGAAGCTGTCGTTTGGGGCGAGAAGTCCCATGGGGGAGATGGCGACAGCGGCGGTTGGTGCAGGAACGTCGGACGAAAGCCGTGTTTTATTATGGATAGAATTTCCAGGTTAGTGGTTAATTTTTGCCAGGTTGGGAGGAAGTGGCGTAATCTGGCCCCGACCGGGAGGCCAGCGAAGGGCAGGGCGTCAAATTGTTGATTTTTCCGTTGCATTCTTTTACCCCCGGGGGATGAGAATCGGCTCCTTCGGTCGGGGGTTGCGGCGCGCTTCTGCTGGGAGCGTTGGCCGGGGCGGGAGCGAGGAGCGTCGGAACGAAAGGGCTGCTGGTTCCGTTGCTGGGGAGCGGCAGTGTCGTCCGGGCGGCTAGAGGATGATGCCGCGTTCCTATGCCAGTCGTCGGCAGGACGGGAATTGGCCTGTCTGTTCCACGAGGATGGTTGGTTTGAGGACATGGATTGTTTTTGTGGCCTTGGCTTTCTTGAGACGTCGAGGTGGGGAGCGAGTGTCGGAATTTGACCCCGAAAGAGAGTCTCGGATTCGTGGATCGGTAGATTTCTTAGGCGGAGAAGAGTAGAGAAATTCAGGTTGTTAGCCGACGACAGGGCGATGTCGCAAGGAGGAGGGTGTTATTGAATAATGCTCTTGTCGCCCAGTTCATGGCGTGATAAGTGGCGAAGTTAGCCTTTTGTAAGAGCTGGGCGATTAGGGACGGCAAGTCCTTGAGTTCTTCCGGAGGGTTGTCGGACGACAGCTTCTCGCATAGGGCGTTAATGGCCGTGTGTAAGACGTCTGCTTGGGAGGCTGCCCGTAGGCTTAGCCGAACACATATGTCGTTCTCGTACAGTACTCACATTCTCACTCACATACTCACATTCCGGGTAGGTTTCGAAATTACGGGGGTGTGTGGCACCGTCTCCAAGGGGCCTAAAAAAGCTGTTTTCACGGCCTGGGCGCGGCATGGGAGTTTCCTTTTCGAGACGACGGGGGTCGCCCTTACCTAGAATGGAGCCTTCGTTGAGGAGTAGACACGCTAGGAGTGTCGTTGACTGACCCAGGAGGCAGCGGGGCTTGGTGTCCTTGTCCCTGGAGGCGAACCCAAGGCCTGTCGTTAGGCCACGGTTGATACGGGAGCGTCTGGTGCCTTCGAAGGCTTGAACAGGAAGCAATCCGGGACTGTCTGCTCGACAGTCTTTAGAAGAGCTGCGAGCGACAGGGCAGTTTCGTCAGGAGTGTCGTCCGGGAACCTGATCCGCTTCTCGGCAGTAGGGGTGGGCGACAGCGGGTGGTGCGACGGCAGTGTGTCGTCCGGCTTGCGCTTGGATGCCGAGGCTGGTGGAGGGGAAGCGGCACGCCTGTGCCCTTCGTGGCTCGAGGTGGATGCGACCCAATCCTGGGTGCGTGTCATACGTACCGATGATGTGCAGGAGGGAGGCGGCATCGGGTTCGTCTGCAGGTGGCGGACAGTGTCGTGTACGATCTCTCGTACAACACTGCGGCTGACGTTCAGGCCTATCCGGGAGGAGTTGGACGACAGGTCGAGCGGCGAGTTTCGTTCCGGAGAATGGTGGAGAGTCGTCCGTCGGAGGTTGCGTTTGGCGGCCTGGTAGGAGTCTCTGGCGACTTGAAGGTCTTTACGAAGCGACGACAGATCCAGTGGGGCGAGGAGCGCCGAGCGCTGGCCCGGGAGGAGCGGAGAGTCAGACGGTGCGACAGCAGGTGTGGCCTCAGCCAGTGTCGAACGGGAAGGCGCGGCGAGATCGAGGGCCGAAGCCCAACGACAGCCAAGATCGAAGTGAGCAAGAGCACGAGGATGGGCGGCAGGCGAAGGGAGAGCTTCTGCGTCGTCCATCTTCGGGAAGAATCCAATTTTCCAAACGACAGTCGGGGAACCGGGGAGCGAGGTGGCGTGGAGACACCTCTGGAGGAAAATGAATGCCTATAGTGTACGCGCTGTCGCTTTTATAAGGGAGGACCGCGCCGCGCATGCGCGGTGGGATATGCAAGCTGGCGTCTACAAACCCTTAAAATTACCAGGTTAAGATGTTTTGGCAATAAAGAAATGGAAATTCTGTTTGAGATTACAGCATCTGGTTCTGTAGTGATTTTCAGTTGTCAGCATTGTTCCCAGATAACTGCACATCATGTTTAGCTAGGCTATTTTAAACGACTGTTTTTCTGCTTGCAACTTTAAGACCAAAGTTTGAAATTTCAAAGCGTTTGCGCGTCCAATCCTGGAATATGCGAGCCCGGTTTGGTCGCTTTACTTGCTACAGGAAATTGATAAGAGTTGAGTCTGATCAGTGGAGGTTCACGAAGTGACTACCAGGACTACGAAAGCTCACCTACAGTGCTTATAGTTCGCAAATTTGGATTTACTTGAGCTTCGACGCCTTAAAACGAATCAGATTCTGACTTTTAAAATCAACCACTTTAAATCATACTTTTTTTTTAGTACAATAACATGTGCTCGCCACCTGGCCATTCACTCAAACTCAGAAGCCAACCTGCACACTTAAATTGTCGAGGAAATTTCTTCTCCCATCCTGTGGTTGAGGTTTGGAATGCTCTGCCCGAATCTACTGTCTCTTCTGCCGCTAATGGAATATTCCGTGTGGAACCAAAATGTGTCGAGGTTCTTGAATACCTATGTTTGTTCTAATTACAATTATTTTTAAGTATGTTTGTGTTTTTGTGCTGTTCACCCAACAGTTTAAAATTGGTAACCTAAAAAATTGCCATGCCTTACAGACTTTTTGTAATTATTGTTTATTGCGTCGCGCTATAGAGCTTCTCGGCATTACCTACTCCCGATACACTTTAAAAATTTTTTTTAGCATTCGTATGCTCAATGCTGTCCCCCTACGTTCACTGTCAGTGACTACTAACTTATTGTCTTTGTGTGCTCCTGCAACGAATTAGTATTTATTTATTTATTTAAAAACATGTCAAAATACTAGAGGCATGTGGTTGAATTTCGTTTCTATTGCCTAACCAAAAGTATACATTACCTGGAATTCAGCATTCTCCTTCCCCAATGCTGTTACTCGAAACATTTACGTTTTAGAACCCACCCGCCACGCAACCTAGTATGCATGCAATTTTGCGCACCCCTCCTATATCAAAGCGTTGCAAACAACCGTACGTCATCTTTTATTCCTCTATAGTGCCCAGGTCATGACACAGAGGGGAAGTAGGGCGGGTAAAGGTAATGCATATTTACGGTTAGGCAATAGAAACCAAAATCAACCAGGTGCCTCCGGTATTTTGACGTATCTATATGCCTACGTAAATATCAATTACCTGGAATTCTAGCATTCCAGTAGATCTCGTCAAAGAGACGGCAGACACCACCTTGACGGGCCCCCGAGGGGTACGGACTTGCTCCCCCAAAAGTTATAGACTTTGCAAAGCAATGCGAAGGTGAAGTTTAATCAGCGAATAAATAATGATTGCATTTGCTTAAGTGATTTAAAGAAGCCGTCAGGCAGCAACAAACGGTCTGAGATGGTAAAGTCTATCAGTCTGAGAGGAATTATGTCCCACAAATAATGAGATCTGAAGACAGACGTGCTTCTCCAAGATGCAGCTTCGAGGATGTCGAACATGGGGACATTACTGTGGAAGGACCAGAACGCAGATTTGGCTTCAAGTTCGTAGGCGGTAACCCGAATGTTATTACTGGTGCAGTTGATGCTCCGAGTGTCGTAAGCGGTGAGGATGAAGGTGTTGATCCAAAATGCAATCATACGAGCTGAGGTTTCGCCGAAGGATATGGCGAAGGAAAGAAAAAGCTGGAAACGACCCATGCAAAGGATTTCGGTCCTCTTTAAATAAAAACGAAGGGCACGAACGGGACAAAGTTGGTGCTCTGGTTCGTCTCCAAGAATGTTGGATAGCGCCGAGATGATGAAAGGAGAAGATCACTCGCAAGGTTTTTGGGTCTTTGCCCGAAATGAAGCTCGAAGAATCAAAGTTACCCGTTTTAAGTCTGCTAGAAAGAAACAGTAGCAAGAGCAGAAAACAGGGCTTGAACTTCGCTGGCAGCTAGTGTTAAGAAGAAAAACGGTCTTATGGGTTAGATGACTGAGGTAACAGGAAGACAGAAGCTCATATGGTGCCATCATCAGGGAGTTTAGAACGATAGAAAGGTCCCAATTTGGAAACAGTCTACGTGTGGTTGGTCGCTCGATTTCGAACGATTTGACTACTGCAGAAATAGGTAAGTCGTCCAACAGATGAGAACTTCCCCCGGCCTTAAAAACCGTATTAAGGGCTGAATGATAGACAAGAATGGTGGAGTCTTTCAGACCCTCCTTGAAGAGGTCGTTGAGAGAGACTACGAGGTATGGAAGAGGTGGATTGACTGGATCGACCTGCCATGAGACACCAATGAAACAAGCGGCACCAGTCACTGTCGTAGATTTTATTGGTGGAGGATCGACAGCTTTAGAAGCGATGCGGAAGGTCTCCTCTTCAGAAACACATGCCGTCGTGAGGAAAACTGATGATAGTATCAACCCGTGCAGCTTCAGGAACCAGTTGAGCGTGGAACCTGGTCCCGCGCAGTTGGGAAAGCAGGTCTGGAATGTCTGGAAGACATCAAGGAAGATCGACGAGGAGGTCCAGAAGTTGAGGAAACCATGTGACAGCCGGCCAATTCGGTGCTATCAGAAGGAATAGGCATGGAGACAGCACAATCTAGCGAAGGACGAGGGACAGGAGCTTGAACAGAGGGAAGAGAAAGCCGAAGAGGTGATCCCAAGACAAGAGTCAGTGCATCGACTGCCCAGGCCTGGTTGTCGGGGAACGGGCTCACGAAATGGCGAAGTCGGGCACTGTGCCTCGTGGCTAGTCGGAAAGAGCTGGAAATCACATTCTGACTTCTAGGGATGTAGAGAGGCAGGATCGTTGTGCCAAGAGAGATGCAAATGCGAAAATTTGCTGACGATAGCTCGTGGAGGTTACACGACGACTTTGTTCCGCCTTCCTTTCGTAGATATACGATGGCTGTCGTGTTGTCAGCGTTGACTTGAACCACGTTTCCTGTGATGAGGCTGCGAAAGTGGCTTAGGGTATAGAGGGACGTTGATGTGGTCGAGGTCGTGAGGTAGCCAAGAGTTGGAGACGTGGTGGTGGATCAATGTGTGCTCCCCATGCAGCCCTGAAGGGAGGCATCTGTCAGAAGATGCAGATCTGGGAGCAGCCTTCACTAAAGTTGGTTGCCACTCGCCAAATTCAGCATTTGGCGGCTTGGTTTTTTTTTAGAGCTACTCGCCAAAATGGCGACTAACAAACCCTGATGCTTAAATTGTCATATCTCGGGAAACGTGTTAGCTAGAAACACGCGGTTTGCGGCGTTGTGTGCAGAACTACAAGGGCTCTCCAACCAAGTATGCAATGCTACTGCTACCCCCTTCAGCTGGTTGAAGAGTTAGATTATGCAAACAAAAAGCATCGTAGCAGCAAATCTGTAAAGTTGCTTCTACATGGTAAGGAGGTTATGGACAATGGCGAGTGCCAAACAATTGACATTCGCGAAGGTTGTCTGGGAGGCGTTCAAGTAAAGCTACCAACCGGGACAGTGTCAGAACGTCCATCCACCAAAGATGAGTGGCAAAGGGAAACCTCCAGGTAACTACTCGAGACTGTGGGACGCCGTGTGGGGACAGGTGAAGGTGTCTGTCCCATTTGTCGATGCGAAAGTATTGGAGTGACCTTACCATCCACCTGCCGTAAGGAACAAGATTGGGCAGGGAGTCCAATTTCCCAATGAGGGAGTAGAGACCTGTAAGTGTGTAAGAGGGAAGGTGAAGGAAGCTCCTGATTGATGTTAGAAGGTCGGTGATGCTGTCTGGTGAGAGCACGACTGTTGCTGTGGCCAGGTCGAAGAGGAGCTGAGAAGACGAAGCACTGAGAAGGGACGAGGCTGGATTTCTTGAGATTGATGCCGAAGCTAATTGCTGAAGGAGGTGCAGAATGAAATCTCGATTGTGAAGGAGCATGGAAGGCTCATGGTACAAAAGAAGCCAGTTGTCGATGTAAGCATTCGCTTATATCTGGTGCTGATGAGAGATGCCAAGACGGGCTTGAGTACGGCTGTGAAGATCCTTGGTGCGGCATTGAGACTGAAGGGAAGACATAGGAATTCTGAAGACTGTTTTGTTGTAGACAAAACTAAAGAGGTGGCAGACAGAAGCATGAAGCTGGATGTGAAGATATGCATTCTCGAGATTGTTAGATATCATCCAGTCCCCTTTGCGAAGGGAGTGACAAAATCGAATGGAGCCGAGGGGTTCCATTTTGAAGTGAAAATTTAGAATTCGGTGATTCAGCGGCCGAAGGTTTTCTTTGGGCAGAGGAATATGGAACTGTTGGATCCGGGACATTCCCGAATGGCGGCCTTGGAGATAAGGTCCTGAACTTCGGACGTAAGCGGACTGCAAACGAAGGGGGCCGAAGGCTCACGGTGTGGGGGAGACAAGCGGCGATTGTCTGGAGAACACTAGGAGAAAACCGTCGCTGACAATTTAGAGGATATGTGGGTCTGAAGTCAGAGAGAGCCAAGCCGGGAGGAAGTGACGAAAGCGACCCCTACAGGAAGGGCTGAAGGGCAAATGTCATTGGAAAGATCGAGATCATTGCTTGGGGCTTGGAGAGGCATAGCGGGAGTGAAGCTTTAGGTCCTGGAAATGGCCTCGCCTACTGCCGGGGCCTTTACCTCGAAAGGGTGGCGCGTCCGAAGGAGTCAAGCTAGAGTTGTTCACAACGTGATTATCATGAAAAACCGAAGGGCGCC
The DNA here is from genome assembly GCA_023313725.1 of Lithobius niger. Lineage (NCBI taxonomy): Eukaryota > Metazoa > Arthropoda > Chilopoda > Lithobiomorpha > Lithobiidae > Lithobius > Lithobius niger. The sequence goes on from JAHWFP010026690.1 coordinate 28,251, forward strand.
AAGCATCCTTAGTGCTGGGGAGAATGGGACAGGCATTAGGCTCATTGAAGAACTGAGACTGTATGGGTCGAGCAGCCTTCAGTTTGCGGGCAATGTCTAGATGCGGAGCAACGTCGGGATAAGACCCCGAAAGAGTGTAGGATTCGTAGAGTGGTTGATTCCAAAGTTCATGTCGTGTAGAGTCATTTAGATTGGAGGCAGTGTCAACGGTGATATCATGAAGGAGAATCGAAGGGTTAAAAAGAGCCTTGGTAAGCCAGTTCTTGGGAGTGAAACGTAGCAAAGCAGTCTTTTTGAAAGACATGACTGATGAAAGGCCAGACGTTTGGCCTCTAGCCGAGTCGATTCCAAAAATAACTTCTCACACAATGCATTTGCGGCAGTGTTAAGGACGTCAGCTTGCGAAGCAGCATGAAAGCCCTGGTGAAGGAGTCAGTCGTTGTCTTTGAGGACAGACACAGGGACAGACACCATCCGAGAGATGATGAAAAACGCTGTGTAGAAATCCATTTTGACTTTAGCAGTAAGGAACTCAGACTGAGAATACGTATCGAAGTTTCTTGGGTTGACAGCTCCATCACCAGTTGGGCGAAAGAAGGAAATTTTTAAGCAAAGGCAAAGAGGCGGAGGATCCTTATCCAATTCCAATGGATTACTCTTTCCATGGAGCAGGCCCCCATTGCAAAGGAAAGTCGTGAGCAGGGTAGTCGACTGACCCAGGACCGCATGTGGCCGAGGAAGGCGGTCACGTAAGCCAAAACCTAAGCCAGTAGAAAGAACCCGGTTCTTCTGCACAGGATCTGCAGCAGGTGACGAAGGCTTGTAAAGAAAGCACTCTGGGATGATATCCTTGATTGTCTTTAGAAGGTACGGCAGAGGATTTCCGAAAGGTATGGGTCGTCAGCGAAGGAGGCAGCAAGTGAGCATGTCGAGAGCTGGAACCTACAGAAGGAACGCATGCGTTCCCTGCGACGGCAGAAGCCGCGTCGAAGTCGCTGTCATCGGTAATGGTGACCGGTCACGAATGTCTTTGATGAACGAAGGCGGAGGCAGTGGCTGACGGAAGACGGAGGGCTTCTTGCTGGGCAAAGGCGAAGGTTCCCAGGTGGGTGAAGGTGAGCTGCCGACAATGTGGAAGGTCCAGGAGTGTCAAAGGAACATTTTCGCTTGTGAGCACCTACGTTCGAGGCAGCTGCAGCGACCCAGTCCAGAGTGTAGTGACTCAGAGATGAAGGACGAGGTGAGGTTTTCCGCTTGTAGCTGAAGGGCGTTATGCAAGCAAGTGTACCTTCTGTCGGGAGAGAGGTTCAACGGAAGTGTCAACCCCCACCAAAGGCGGAGGATTCGAAGAACAACGGAAAGACCTAGATGAGAGCCCCTAGAGGTGCCACCGAAGGTTGAGCCGACCAACGTTTGTCGCCATTCCAATGGGACTTGACTTGAAGCTTGAGCCAAGAGTAGCCTTCCTTGGCCTTGCAAAGCTCGGACTGAAGTGAGTGTAGGTCTGGAGGCGAAGCCATCGCCTGAACGCAGGGAACAGGTGACGTTGTGACCGTCTCCAAAGTAGCACCTACGGGGACCGAAGGGAGAACAGGCGAAGGGCATGGCGACCTTAAACAGTCCGACGAAGGATGGGTCGCAGGCGAACGACGGCAGGCCGCAGAAAGGGTGGAAAATGCTGGCAGAGGCAGTGAAGGGATATCATCGGAACAGAGGAGGGTGTAGGCGGTGGAGAAGTAATACGAGCCGAATCCTCCCTGGGCGTGCCTTTGGTACGCGGCTTGTTGACGGATAACGAGGGAACCGCAGTAACACAACCACGGCATTCTTCCCAGGAGTAACGAAGACGTCCGAACAGTACGGACCGTAGAGAAGAAAAGATGACATACGGTCGCTCGCATCGGTTTTACATAGGAGGGGTGCACATCCTTCAAGCTTCGCTCATCTGTCTGCGTGTCTGGCGGGCTATACAACTTTGACCTCTAGAGTAACAGCATTGGAGAATGAGGATGCTAGAATTCCAGGTAATTGATATTTTCATCGGAAAATAGAAAGAACATTTTGCCGGCCCCCAGTCCGGCCGGCTAATAATGGTTTCTTTTTTGCCTAAAACATACATAACCTGATAATTTAGCATTACATTGTCCTCAATGGAATGTCTCACTGGAGGTCTTTTGGTTGTGTGTAGCCGCCTGCTTGCATGTCCCCACTGCGCCTGCGAGACTTAGTCCTCCTCTATATAAAGAGGGAGCATGGCCGGTTCCGGCATTTATTTTCCTCTCAATCTGTCAGACGGTCACTCGAGAGGGGAGGCAGGGCGGGCCCCTGGTTAAGTATGTTTTAGACAAAAAAGAAACCATTTTAGCCGGCCGGACTGGGGGCCGGCAAAATGTTTTTTCCTGTTTGCCAAAACATATTAACCTGATAATTCTGCATTATCAGGAGACCTCGTCAAACATGGTGGCGGGCACCGATCTGACGGGACGCCCCGGGGTGCAAACAGGCGTTCCCCCAAAAATGTGTTAAGGAAAAATTTTGCACTTTATTCAGAACATGGTGATGAAAACAGGAGCATGGATCTCTTTCGTAGGGTTTGGTGGCCCTGAAAAGGACCGTTGTTTGAGGGTCTTGCTTCCTTCTGTGGATGGCTCGCTTCCGTCAAGGGGTGACTTGCTTCTGCTTCGTTCTCAACGTGCTCAAGGAGGCTTGACCACAGTTCTGGCTGCGACGATTGGTCCCAACCGGTGTAATCCCTTCTCTTGACATGTTCCTCAGGTAGTGGGAAGTAAATGACGATGAGTGGCGCCAGGAAGCTGCTTGTAGAATTTCTTCTATTGGGATGGCGTTGTGGTGCGCCCATGACGTTGAAATTGCTCTGACTTTGTGTGCTGTTGCTCTTTCCCTGCTCAGGTTGGCTTTGTCGCAGGCAATGTTGATAGTTTTCCTTATCCAACGAGAGATCATTGCAGCGGAAGTCTCTCCTGTTTGGAGGCCTACAGGTAGAAAAAGTTGGTTTCTGCCTCTACGGATGTCTTCGTGTGGAGTTCTGGTGAGGTAGAAGCGAGTGCTCGGATGGGCAAAGTAGGCATTCTGGTTCGTCTCCTGTTAAATTGGAGAGGGCTGGAAAAGTGATTGGTTTAGGTGGTTCCATTGGTTTTTGAACGAAATCCTGGTCTTGGGTAAAGGGTTAATTATGAAAAGTTTGGACCAAAGATGCAGTAGGCTGTGTCTGCTTTTGAAAGGGCTTGGATTTCAGAACAGCGAGTGCTTGCTGCGAGTGTTACGAGGAAGACGGTTTTCTTGGTTAGGAGGCGAAGGTAGCTGTCTTGCATTGGTTCGTAGGGGGCTTCTATTAATGATTGTAGCACGATTGATAAGTCCCAGTCCGAGATGAGCCTTCTGGTTGTGGATCGGTCGTTTTCGAAAGAGCGGAGAAGTGCTGAGATCCAGTAGTCTTCGAGGAGTTTGGTTTTGTCTGCTGCTTTGAAAACTGAGTTTAGAGCTGAGCGGGAGACCAGGATTGTTGAGCCTTTGAGCTTATCGACGTCGAAGAGGTCGGTGAAGAATTTTAATAATTCGGGTAGAGAGGGGTCGATTGGATTAATTTTCCTTGCATAACACCAATGAAACCATTTGGACCAGTGACTGTCGTACATTCGATTTGTTGTGGCTTTCGAGGCGATTCGGATGGCGATTCGGATGGCTGGAGCCTTCTTGAGGAGTTTGATGATAGTAGCCACGCGTGAAGGTTTAGATTTGACAGGTTTGGTTGGAGTTATGAGCCCTTTTGTTGAGACAGAAGATCTGGAAGAAGAGGGAGGCTTCTTGGAGTGTCGACTAGTAGACACAGTAGGAATGGAAACCATGGTGCCAACGGCCAAAAGGGGGCTATGAGGAGGAAGAGGCTTTGGCTTTCTTCGGCTTTCTGCAGTACTTGTGGAAGGAGTTTGAATGGTGGGAACAGGTCTCCGTAAAGGTTGTGCCATGGATACGTTAGGGCGTCGACTGCCATTGCTTGGTTGTTCGGGATCGGGCTGATGTAATAGGGAAGTCTGGCATTGTGCATCGTGGCGAATAGGTCTAACATTGGTGTTCACCATGTCCTGATGAGATATTCGCAAATGGATTTCCTGAGGCACCATTCCCCTGATGGAGGTGATCGGCGAGAGAGGGAGTCTGCAATTACGTTCCTGTTTCCTGGAATGTGGAGAGGGAGTAGTGTTATGTTGTTCGAGATGCAGAGGTTGAGGATCTCGGAGGTTAGGTTGTGGAGTAGTCTGGACTTGGTACCACATTCTTTCCTTATGTAAGCCACAGTCGCGGTGTTGTCGGCTTGTACTTGGATCACTTGGTTTCTGATGTGTGGGAGAAAATGTAGTAGGGCCAGGTGGATTGCACGGAGTTCGATGAAGTTGATGTGACGAGATTCGTTTTTCTGCCAAATTACTGAGCTTCCAGGTTGTTCAGGTGAGCTCCCCAGCCGTGGTTGGAAGCGTCGGTGAAGACGAGTTGGTTGGGGTGGGGTTCGTGAAGTGGCGCTGTCCTGGTTAGGTTTGTGACATCTGACCACCAAAGGAGGCTTTTTTGGGGAAGTCTACGTGAAAGGGTAATAACTGTAGATCTGGGTTGAGGTGAGGATTTGACCAATGGTCGATTCGGTGGCGGTGAAAGTCTTACCATCCAGCATCCGTGGGGAATAAGCTTTGCCATCGAGTCCACGTCCCGATGAGGGAGAAGGTTGGTTGGTTCAAGAATCAGCGACTGTGGTGTAGGAGGTTTTGGACTCTTTCGAATGAGGGTGAGATAGTAGCTGATGAAAGATTGAATGAGGCTTCTAGGAACGTGAAGCTTCGTTCTGGAGTGAGGCATAATTTGGATTGGTTCACGCCGAATCCCAACTGGTTTAGCAGGAGGATTGTGTGGTCCCTGTTTTGTTCGAGGCGAAAGGGGTCTTGGTTGTCAAGGGCCCAGTCGTCGAGGTATGCGCTTGCCTGGATTTGATTTTGGTGTAAGTGGGTGAGAATTGATTTTAGAACCAAGGTGAAAGTTCTTGGTGCAGCGTTCAAACCGAAAGGCAGACAGCAGAATTCGAAGACCTGGTCGTTGTAAGATGAACCGAAAGAATTTCGTTGAGGATGGGTGAAGTGGAACCGAAAGGCAGACAGCAGAATTCGAAGACCTGGTCGTTGTAGATGAACCGAAAGAATTTCGTTGAGGATGGGTGAAGTGGAACGTGAAGATACGCATCCTCTAGGTCGATGGAGATTGTCCAGTCGTCTTGTTTGAATGATTGGCGAATGCTGGTCCAGAGTTTCCATCTTGAAATGAGGGTTGTCGATGTACTTTTTTAGAGGTTTCATGTTGAAAATAAGTCTTTGGCCTACTTTTTTCTTCGGGCGGGTGAAAACGGTGCTGTAGAACCCGGGCCTGGGTTGTTGTTTTTGAAGATTGCTCGTTTTGCCAAGAGGAGTACAATCTCGTGCGAAAGGGATTCTGAAACGGGTGCTGTGAAGTTCTTCGGAGGGGAGTTCGCCAGAGGTGGATCCGACAGGAAAATGGGGCGAAAGCCCTTCTTGATTATTGAAAGAACTTCGGTGTTGCGTGTGATCTTTTTCCAGGCTGGATAGAAGTGGCGGAGTCTTGCGCCGACAGGGAAACAGAAAAAACGGGGGCAGTCATTGTTTGCGGTGGGAGCTGCGGCCGCCGGGCGAATTGTAGCGACTGCGGCGGTCGGGAGTTGTGGCACGTTTCTGGTTGCTTCGTTGATTGGGCCAGGAACGTGTTTGTTGTTCTGTCCGAAAGGCTTGATTGTTTTTTATTGTTCGAGGCGTCGCTTCGTGGAGGCTTCGTCGAAGTCGATGGTTTGTTCCAGTCTTCGGAAGGGATACGTGGACTTTGATGTTTGGTTGCTTTATATGGACGAAAGGACGATTTGTCTTGACGAAAAGGTTTAGGCTTACGAGAAATGTCTAAATGGGGCACTAAAGTAGGGATTAAGCCACGAAAGAGGGCGTTGGATTCATGAAGCGGTTGGTTCCGTAGTCGGTGTTTTGTTGATTCGTTGAGGTTATTGGCGGATTTGAGAGCTGCTTCCCTTAAGAGAAGTGTGTTGTTAAACAAAGCCCGTGTTGCCCAGTTTAGGGAATGGGTAGGTAGCAAAACTAGCTTTCTGAAAGAGTTGAGTGATCAGGGATGAAAGGTTGCGAATTTCTTCGGAGCTAGCGTCGGCCTAGAGTTTCTCGCATAGTGCGTTGACTGCCGTGTTCAAAACGTCGGCTTGTGCTGCAGCACGTAAGCACAGGCGAAGGTATTTGTCGTTGTCGTATAAAACGAAGGAAGGGACCTCAACTCGTTTGGGGATGGTGAAGATGGTTCCAAAATCTAGCTTGACTTCGCTGCAAAGAAACTCGCATTCACGATAAGTGTCGAAGTTCTTTGGGTTGGTTGCACCATCGCAGAAAGGACAGAAAAAGCTTGCTTCGCGGCCTGGTTGCGGGGCTGGGGGCTCCATGTCAAGTTGTAAGGGTTCACCCTTGCCCAAAAGAGAGCCGCCGTTCCTAAGTAGGCAGGCTAAGTAATGTTGTGGATTGACCCAAAAGGTTGCGGGGCTTCAGTGTCTTTATCGCGAAGGGCAAATCCGAAGCCAGTCTTGAGACCACGGTTGATGACTTGGAAATCGGCGGATTGAGAGGGCTTGTACAGGAAGCAATCTGGAACAGTCTCTTCCACTGTTTTAGGTAGCAAGGCTAGCGGGATGGTGGGGTCGTCGGTGCTTTCATCCGTAAATTGAATGTGCTTAGCGGCGGACTGAGGAGCGGGCGGCATGTTATGCGGCATGACGGTAGGCGGCGCGTCGTTAGCGGCCGAAGGGATGAAATACTTGTGGTTCTTGGCCGCGTGCGAAGGGACATGTGAATGGCGCTTGCGGCTGTCGTGGCTGATGGTTGATGCCGCCCGGCGCGTGGAGGAAGAACAAGATGGCGGAGGCTTTGGAGTCGTCCTTGCGTATTGGCGAAAGACCGAGTCCACGAGATTGTGCGCTTCGCTGCGAGTCACACTGTGATCCCTATGAGAAGATTTTGATGAAAGGTCAAGGGGTGAATTATTGATCGAAAGGCCATTTTGGATGGAAGAGGCTTCACGGAGTTTCCGTTTTGCTTCGCGGAAGAGCGCTTTGGCTAGCCGTAAGTCTTCTGCTACGGCCAAAAGCGGGCCTCGGGAATCTTACAAGCAGCCTAGTAACCGAAAAAGTATTTCCCCAAAATTTGATGAACTGCAACTGCCATGTAAATTGTGTCTTGTAAGTTTACCACAAGAGTGGCACGCAATCATGGCTTTCGATTCGATGCCGACATGTTGACCAGTATAGGATTAACAGATGGGATTCAGTAGATTCTACGCAGGTAATGAGTCGAGTATGACAACATAACCTACTTCTGGTTCAAGTGCCATCATAGTATTCTGCTCTACTGGCACAGTTTTATAGCGCTACCGACAGATGGCACTGGCAACGACACACGAATACTACCGCAACAAGTGCTAGTAGTTTGCGCCGATTCAAGATGTTTTTCAATTGAGTTACTAACAAATTGGTAAATAGTATAGGCATACCTCCATCATTTGCTTCTAGTGATGGGAAAGGTTATAATTTTCCCCAAATTCTAGATTTTCCCCACTGTAACCAGGTTACTTGGTTACGCAAGATTCACAAACCCTGGCCGAAAGGTCGGAAGGAGGCGGCGTGCGTTGGCCGTCTTGAGGCCAGGAATGATCATCGTCGTTGGCGACATAGGCATCCCGGTCCAAGCCGGTCGCCCAGCGGTCGTCGCGGACGGGCGGCGGGGGAGCAGGTAGGAGCACAGCATCCCAAGCCAGAGCAATAGGTGAAAGGACGTCATGCGCCGGGTCGTCTTCGGCGGAGGCCATCGTGAAGGTAGCGAAAGGAATTCAAATCCCTGCGAAAGGTGGGAGACGTAGAGACGTAGTGATGTGTAGGAACCTCTGGAGGAAATGAATGCTGGAACCGGCCATGCTCCTGCTTTATATAGAGGAGGACTGCGTCACGCAGGCGCAGTGGGGACATGCAAGCAGGCGGCTACATGCAACCGAAAAACCTCCAGGGAGACACTCCATTGAGGACAATGTAATGCAAAATTATCAGGTATTATGTTTTGAGAAACAAGAAAATAAAATTAAAAATAGCCTCTTGCAAGTCTCTATCTCACACCCCACGTTCTTAATTGTTTCCTACCCCATTTTGGAGGGAATTTTTAAAATCCAGCTGAAAAACGAAAATTTTTACTATCAAATAAATACTTACCTTCAGTTATCATGCTTAAATCACTTTATTTAAGCTTCCACTGTCCAAACTTTTAAAACCACGTTTTAAAAACCCCTGATCCCCTGTACGCAACTCCCGCCTGGCGCGCTGCTCTGCCCTTTGGCAGAGGCCGGACCGCCATCTTGGATTTCCCATATCACTCTTGCCAAGATTCTACTTTTCTTGCAATCGTGAAGCGGGGAGGCGGGTCGGGTATTTTCTGAAGGTAAGTATTTATTTGATAGTAAAAACTAATTTTAATGTGTATTAAAGTTTTCGTTTTTTACTATCTGCAAAATACTTACCTTCAGTTATCATGCTGACTTTGTCACTCAGGACGGTAGGCATGATTAATTACCCTTGCTGCAATAACAGTTGAATATGATTAGACACAAAAAAAATGACTTGTCAAAGGTACCCACCTCATTGTCTGTGTCTTGCCCTCCATTATTACTCAAACTTCTGTCCTGCGACGACGTGCTTCCTCACTTCCATATTCCCTTCTTGCCCACCTGTCTCTCTGAGGTAGTGGGCGATAAAGGTGTTTCTATGCCTCCAGGAGCAAGTTGCCACGATTTCGTCAAGTGGTTTGCCGCATCCGTAGGCACAGGAAGCCGCCAGTGCCCTGACTTCATGTGCCCTCACATTATCAGGTATGTGTACGTGTTGTGGGACTAACTCGTAAGCTCTCTCGATCACTTCTACCAGCCACTTTCCTAGTTTCTGAGGAGAGAGCCCAGGATGCATCGCCTGGTCTGTGATTCGGTCTACATCGAAGAAGAGTGGGGTGATTGTCTTTTCACCTGTCCGACCCTGTGTTCCTGTCAATTTTGATCTCAGGAGGTTATGTCTCGGTGCTCTGACCGGGCACTGAAGCCTTTCCTCGTCGCTGTCTCCCACTAATGGTCCTAGCGCAGGGATTATTAATGGTTTCTGTGCTTGGTCGGGCCTTGAATCTTTTGCTTGAAAGGTGGCTGGAAGGAGAGCGCCACTGATGTGTAATCTCTTGAGAAGCGTAGGTGATTGTCGTCTCTGGAGAAAGCTGCCATTTCGCTCTGTCTCGCCGCAGAGGCAACTGCGACGAGGAACACAGTCTTTTGTGACAGAAGCCGTAGGGATGCTTTTTATAAGGGTTCGTAAGGAGGACGGGACAAGCTCTGCAAAATTAACGGGAGGTTCCATTTCGGGAAAAGGCAATGAGTTCGGGGTCTCGCGTTAGAGAATGCTGCAACAAGTCTAGAGATTATCGGGTGGTCCGTAGTTCCTCCGTTTCCCACGCAGTGCAGCACCGAGTTTATGGCTGATCTATATCCTTTTATGGCCGCGGGTGATAGGTCATTTCCGAAAAGTTCCTCAAAGAAAGCTGCCAGCTTTTGGGGTGTAGGGTTGCATGGATCGCAGGCGTTTCTTTTGCACCACAGAAACCACCTTTTCCATTTACATTCATAGTCTTTCCTGGTTGAAGGTCGTAGACAGTGAGTAAGCCATCCGCTACATCCCCTGAAAAACCTTGTTTGGTCACATTGCACGTCAGAGTCTCCACCCGTGAAGGTGCAGAATAGCAGGGTTCGGGTGGAGGGTCTCTCCCCTGTGCTGTGTTAAGAACTTCTCCGTGATGGGGAGTGGGATTGGTTCTTCTGTGGTCAGCGTCATCAAGTCCGGAAACCAGGAGACTGCCGGCCAGAAAGGAGCTACGAGAATGAACTTTCCCTGGGATTCTCGAATCTTGTTCAGAGTGAGCTGCAGTAGCTTGAACGGCGGAAATAAGTAAGCCTCCAGGCCGTCCCAGGGAAAGGAATGGGCGTCTGTCGTCCATGCTGCTGGGTCCGGGAACGGAGAGACAAAGTTTGGTAATTGTCTGTTGTGTTTGGTGGCAAAAAGATCTATGATCGGTTTTCCCCACTTCTGGAATAGATTCTGGCAGATTTTCGGGTCTAGTCTCCACTTTGTGGTCGGTATCTGCTTCTTGCGTGACAGCTCGTCCGCCCAGACGTTCAGAGAACCCACTATGTGTCTTGGTACCAGTTTTATTTTCCATTGTGTGGAGAGGAGTAAAAGCCTGGATGTCTCTTCTATCAATGTTTTCGAATGGGTTCCGTCCCCTTTCCGAACATGTGCTACAGCTGTTGAATTGTCGCACATAATTCCCACTACACTGTCTTTCAGTTCTTCTCCCCACGTCTCCAAGGCTAGTCGGATTGCACGAAGCTCTAGGACATTGATGCTTCGAGTTTGTTCCTCCTGGGTCCATGTTTCCGCCGCTTCGAGGTCTCCTAAGTGGGCTCCCCAGCTTGATGATGAGGCGTCTGAGAAGATCCAAGAGCTGGGGTTTGGTTCGTGGATGTCCACCCCCTTGTTTAAGTTTGCCTGGATTGTCCACCATTGGAGACTTTCTCTTGGGAGGTTTGCAAGAGTTATCTTGTCCTCCCAACTGGTCCTCTTCTTCCACTCTTCTTTGCGGAACCAGTGCAATGGTTTTGCTCGCCAATGTCCCAGCGGGACCAATCTTGTGTTGGAATCGATCGCCCCTATGGTCGCGGCTAACTCCCTTGCCGAAACTTCCTCCCTGGACATGAGGTCCAGTACTTTCAGGCGTGTATTCTTGCTCCTTTCTGCCGAAGGGGCAGATGGTGGCATTCAGGAGGTTGAAGTCGGTACCCAGGAAGGTAAAAATCTGCGCCGGGGTCAGGCGTGATTTGTCCCAATTTACTCCTAGTCCCAAGCTTCTGAAAAGGTGGAGGCAGCTGTCGAGGTGTTGAACTAGCGTGAGACTGGACATGTGCCGAATCAGCCAATCGTCCAGGTAAGCGTGGGCTAGCACTCCCTGGATGTGAAGGATTGCGAGGACGGGTTTCAACATTTTGGTGAAGACATAGGGCAGAGTCCGGAACTGGTAGGAGATGCCTTGACAAACGAAGCGGAAACGATGCTGGATCGAGGGGTGTAGCGGGACGTGTAGGTACGCATCTTCCAAGTCGACTGACACAGTGTATTACTCTGCTCGGATGGCGTCCCTGATCGTGTCTATTGATTCCCTCTTGAAATGATCCTTGTTTAGGTCTCTGGCCGGGCTCCATAATCCTTTTGAATCCTCTGCTGGGATGATCGCCTGTTTTTCCAGTAGTTTTTGTACTTCGTGTTGGAGTGCGGTGCTGTAGGACCTGTCTACGAGATATTTTGGTGGTGTCATGGAAGTTTTGGGGAATGAGCGGAAGTAACCCTGGCGAATCGTTTCCAGTACGAACGTGTCGGAAGTGATCCTTTTCCATGCCCGAGCGTAGTAGGTGAGCCTTCCCCCCCCCCCCCCACCGGTCCGTGATCGGGAGGGGCCCCAACTGTTTGCCGTCAGTACCTTCGAAAAGGGCGTCTGGTCCTGCCCCTGAAGGAACCCCTGCCTCTCGAGGTTGATCCTGATCCTCACCCCCTATTAGGGGGTGTGCTATCCCGAAAGGGCTGCCCCTCATTCTGTTTGTTAATGGGAATGCTTGGTCTCGGAAGCCCCCCCCCCCCCCTTTGACCCTGGCGGGGACGCCCAGTTACCTTGGTTCTGCATGGTCGAGCCTCTGAGTTACTTGCTCGTTGAAAATCTCCTTCCTCCGTTAGGGTGTGGTAGAGACGCGTTCGGTGTGAGACGCACTGGCTTGGACTTGTCTTTCAGCTCTAGGGCTAAGGAGAGTAAGTTTCCGCCGAAGAGTTCACTGGTTTTGTGAATAGGCAACAGCCTTAATTGCCCAGCAACGTCGACCGGTAGGTTTGAGGCTGATTCCAGTATGGCATCTCGTTTGCGGAAAACCACATTCAGGAGCAACCTTGTTAGCCACGTGAAGGAGTCTTTATGGAAGGATGAGGCTCTCTTCTGTATGTGCGGTTGCCTTCATTAATTAAAGTCTCAAAGGGGGGGGGGGGGGGCGTCATTGAGTGGTATTGGAGTGAACATCTTACCGTATCTAGTAGATGCGAGGTTATTCAGTGTGGCGTCGGCAAAGGTGCCCCACGGAATGAACCCCGGGCCTTCTCCAAATGGGTCATTCTTATCTTCGATTTCATTTGGTAGTTCACCTTCTTCTTCGCCCCCCCCCCCTCCTCATCCAAAGCTTCGCTGTGATCGTCGAATTCGTTGAATGGAGGGAAGTCCGTTTTGTTTATCTTCTTGTCTTGATGATCAGTGCTTGTACAGGCTCATTTTCAGCACTGGAAGGGGTGTGTTTCCTTTAAATTCGGTTCTAGCGATAGTTGGTAACCCAATTGACAGTAGTATTGGTCGATTTCTTCTTGAGAATATTCGTAATCATCTTCGTCTCCATGATGATCGAAATCCTGATTGTCCAACACTGGCGACTAGCGACTGGCGACTATTGTCCTGTGATATCTGAGGGGGGCGTCGCTACCAGCGACTGGCGACTGAACGTATGGCATTGATTTCCGACTGGCGGCATAGGGCTGAAAATTTGGCGACTGGCGTCAGGGGACTGTGAGCGGTTCCGTTTCACGTATTTCGGACGCTCCTGCACCGCTTTTCAAATCCGACTGCACAAACGATCTTAGGAGATCAACGAGAGTATCAAAAGTTTTTGTCCGATTTTCGAGTCTCCTCTCCTTTCTTTTGGACAATTTTTGAGCCATTACTTTGTCTACCACTGCCGCTATTGCCTACTCCGGGCGCGGCAGGGCGATTGTAATTTCCGTCATCGATTTTTTGTTTCTTCCCCTTCTCATATCGGGGTGGCTCTTTAACCTTGACGTCCGCAGGTTTTCTTCCCGGCGGAGCGTCGTTGGTTATTTTTTCCTTCCCGACCCCATCACCGTTGCTGGGTGATTTGTGGGGTGGGTTGGATTTTTTGTGCTTTTCACTAGTGCTCCCATCTTTAACGAGATTCTTACCTCGTGGCTTGTCGCCATTTCCTTTGTCCGTCTCCTTTGTGCGCGACGTGGATCCTTGTTGTCCTTGAAAATAGCAAGCCCTAATGTCGCGAGGTCTTGTTCATGTTTGTTCGTGAGTGCCGGTACGGGGTCGTTCAATGGCACCGTGATTACTGGAGGGGCCATAAGACTAGCGATGGAGCTGAAGATGTCAGTTTTCATTGCTACCATATCTTTTCTCATCTCGTCCAATTTCGTACTGTTTTGGCGACTCGCTGCCTCTAATTTTTTGTCCACACTTTTGTTAACCTCCGACAAAATTCCCGTATGAAAAGCGTCCGTTTTTGCATGAACCACTGCGGTAGCCTAGCCCTGGTTGCATGGACCATCGCTCCCAATGAATTTGGCATAAACACGGCTTTGTCCTGCGGTTTAAATCCATCAAACGTGGGGCTCGAATCACTCACATGTTCAACCTGTGCGTCGCCGCCATCTAGGTGTGGGTCCGACACAGTTTTATCCCCTCTTCTTGTCCTTCCAGAAAAATCGCAGGCATGCTCGGGTCTTTACCCATCTCCTCCAATCTGCAATCAACCGAATCTTGTTTCAACTTCTTCTGTAATGCACGTTGGTGTTTTTTCTGACCCGTCTTTTTCCACGTGGTCTGAATCTCCTTCACCATCTTCTTATCATGGAGCCGACAAATGTCGCACACGAGGCTTGTAAAGTCACACGGCCGACAATGACGGCACGCAGGATGCAGGTCTTTACTTGATTTACGACACGTACAAGCTGGGAACTTGTGTTTCCGTTTAAGCGCCTGAAGGTTAGCGATCGTGCGCACGTTGTGTACCATAATAATCCAAGTTTGAACAGCGCAAAGCACACACACGTCCTAACTGGATTATTTTAAAATAATCGAATTAATCGGATTATTTTGATTATAGCCTAATCAAGATTATTTGATTATAATGAGAATTTAATAACGCGTAAGAATACAACGATAATTATGACATAGTTAAAGTTACTAGAGTTTGCTCTATTTTCTTGCTTTGCAGTTGCTACTGCCAAAATGCCATTACCTATAGATCCCTCAAGTATTAAAAGTTAAAAACATGATTACCACATGTAAATTTCAATGTTAACAGGCACACAGCACTAATTATTACTACAGCAATAATACTTAGTAAGTTGGTGTAGGTGTTGTGGCACAATGGCACATTCCTCATGCATTAATTTCCTACTTTGGTCGTTCCTGAATTGGTTGCGTATTTTTGTATGGATCAGGCCAAAAAAAGTAGAAGACATACGTTCCTGACTGCGGAAGATTCAACAGCAGTATATTTTATTTGGGTTCTTCAAGTTCTTCTGTACTTGTGTATCACCTATCAACAGTTTTGTGTCGACCTGGTCCTTGATTATAATCGGGTATATTTCAATTTTAATCAAGTGATTATAATCGTGATTATAATCAATGATTATAATCACTTGATTATAATCGTAACAACCCTGCTGAAAAATGGCTTGCCTACATAGTGAAAGGCCGTGGATATTTGAGAAATTTTGTCCCATAAGAATTTTCTGCACCCCTGAGGTTGCCAACAATGGAAACGTGCAGTTGTCCAATGTTTGGTTTTAAGAACATTCTGAATTTGTTTTAAGTAACTTTGCTAGTAAAGGAGCACCTTCTTCCAGGCCCTCCCCCTGGTTACCGCTGCAGCTATCACACACAGGTGACGTAGGCCTACCCAAAGTGGAATATGCTCTTCCAAATTCAATCCAAGCCTCAAGTAACAGAATCTTGCCACTTTTCCTGAGAATTTTTTTATTATTATTACTCACTACGACTAATCTTCAGGCTAAGTCAAACGACATGCACAAAAAGTCGTCCACCTCCTCACCAACGCACTTTACACTTCTATAACACCACAGAAATACTATGAAAGTGTAATAATCGAAAATTTGCAGGAAAATTGGCAAGATTATTCTGTTACTTGAAGCTTGGACTGAGTTGGGTAGAGCATAGGCCTATTCCACGATAAGTACTTTTTTCACAGCCAAGGTAAAATGACCGAATGTGTTTTTTTCAAGGTGTTTCTTCGTATTTTTTTCCTAAAAAATTGGTGTAGATGGAAAAGTAAGCTGTTATTTTTTTTCAAATTGGGCCCAATGGTTTTATGCACTGACAAAGTCTAACCTTACATAGGCCAGGTATCGAGAATCTTCGAAATATGCCTCAGTAACCTAACCAAAATTGCCCACCACATATTGAATAATTTTATTTCAAGTTTGTTTCTTTGCCGTATTACTTTATTTTGCAGCATTTCAGTAAACCTATTAAGAAAGTTGGGGTGGGAGGGAGGAAGAAGGAACATTACAAGGCTTGTTTAGTTTTTTCAACTGAAACTAAGTCGTGGCATCACAAATTGCACAAATGTTTACTCCTCCCCCCCCCCCCCACAATTAGGCATAGTGACAGCTTTAGCACATTGTTGCAAACAAATAGTTGCTTATATATCAAGAAGCGCATTACGGAGAATAGCCATAGCATCCACTTCGCTCACTCTATTGGCACCAATACATGCTTCATACAGTTTAGTTGATACCAAGTCATTCCAAAATCATTACTATTACGATTTACGACACTATTTAAAGTTTTGCTTAGAGTTTATTAGTCTATTTAAAGTTTACGGTGAAAAGTCAGCTGATCACTTGAAATCAAGTTGCTCTCACCCACAGAGATCTCAAGACAAGCTATTTAGCCCTTGTTTGAGTTCGTCAGTAGAGAATACTGTGTGGCTGAGAGTAAAGACACCTTCTTCTGGTGGTAATTATAAAACAAGCACTTGAAAAGGTACATGCAGAAATCCCTCACTTTGCTTGCTCAATGCCCACACTTCTTTCCTAGAAAAAAAATGTGAGGACTGAGATGCTTTCAGATTAATTATGCTTTCTGGAGTCATTTTGCCTGAAGTAGTTGCAGAGGTAGCATCTTCGAAGCCAGTGGCAGATTTCTCTGCAAAGCGTGAATTGGCCTAGCCCTGTAAACGCCGTTTTAACGTTGGCTTTTCTTTTGCTCATGTTTGACAACTTTTTATTTGCTGAAGATGATGTTCATAAGAATAGAACACAGACTGTTTGTTACGACGACAGCGTGAATGAAAGGAAAGTTGAATTTTGAACCATTTTTACACGGATTCTAACCCTCCCCACCTTCCACCACCCAAAAATAATTTAAAGGCTCAGTTTCTCCTCCCAATTAAATTTTTTTTGGCCACCTTCACTCCTTCAGTACTCGGGCATACTCTGTGTAGAGGTTGTTACTTAGAAGTTCCATAATGTACATAGGTCAACATGATTTGACCTCTCATCCTTTTGGCTCAGAGACCATGGCCCTCACCACGTCTCGGCTGTGCTTGGCTGCTTCTCTCAGGTTTCCAGCATGGAATTGGAACCCTCATCAGACTGACTGATTTTTGTCCTGGGAATTAGCTTCTCGATGTTTTTCTGTGGGTGCTTCCATGGAGGGGTAAAGCTGAAATTCAGGGGAAGTTCAATTGAGCAAGGGAAGAGCTCTTTAAAAGCTCCACCACTGGGTTCTGGGGAAAAGACCTGGAAGCTTGATTGTTTCAAGATAGGCCTACTAGGCTACTGACGTATGGCTACGTAATTTAAAAAAAAAAATTTTTCCCTCATTCTTTTAAGGTTTTTTAACTTGAATCTTTCATGGGCTGCATTTTTTTATTAAACATTTTTCATTATTTAGGCGTATCGCAATTTAATTTTCATGTTGGCCGCCTGAATAACTTTTAATGGAAATGCTTGGTTGATGCTAAAAATTGTTTTCTGTTAACAGAACACATTTTTCAATAGGCTAGCACAATTTAATTTGTACGATTTTTTGTTAAAAGAAAATCAATTTCCCTTAACTTGTGACACTTATTTCCATATTTCCATTTTGACGCTACTGATTTAGTTTTTCTTAACGAGACATTGGTATACCGCATCTGCTGAATTTTAACACCTTCCTACAAATTCGATATCCGATAATAAAAAATGTTCTTCGTTAACTGAAAATATTTTTCATTATCCCAATTTAATTTTCATTACCAACCATCCACTAACAGATACTCAGGCCTATAATCAGAATTAAAATGTAATCATAAAATATACTTTAGCACCCCATAATTTTTCTTCATTTTTTATTTTAGGCAAGGCTAAATATTTTATTTTTGGGGTTGGATGACTGTGTGGCCATATTATCTAGTTTAGAGCTTACATAGCACATTCATTTGCATCAACCTATCAATGATATGTATTCAATAGGAGCCATCGATCCTTTCTCAGTGTCAAACATCATAGGTTGGCTAACAGTATGGGAATCGTAAAGTAATAAGTGTGTGTGATAAGGCCGGCCAAACTAATGTAAAAGAGAACATGAAAGAGTGGCACATAGGCTAACCCCAAAAATATCACTCCTAGCCCCTTAGAAAATTAGACACACCGTCCAGGCCAAATGTAGCATTAGATTCTGTAAGGTAAGTATGATGGTAGCATGGTAGCTATATAGTTTAAACAACTTTACTAATGATAACTAAGTTTAATTAATATTCAATAGGAGCTCCAACTTGATCCCGTTACTCCAATGACTTATCAAACGCACCTTGTCTGTCTCGATCGCCCTCCTTTTATTTTTCTTGGCCTAAATCTCTCGCCCCCTCCCTCCCACCCACTCACTCCATCCAAACGTCTACAATTTTCCTAGGATTCCACAATAAAACATTATTTTCAAAATATTCGTGGACTATTTGGAGACTTGGCAATGTTCCTACTTATGCTTCCAAAAACTAATATTTGATAGTTAAGCAATCCAAATTGTTAAGTAATCCAAATTGATGTTGTTACTCCATGAGGGTGTGTTTTCTTTTCATGTTTTTACCCGTCCCACTTGAATCCCATAAAATGTAAGAAATAATGGAGTCGGTTTTCTAAATGTGTTTCCACCGACACGTTGACGATTATTTATAGCGATTCGTCAACAAATGTTACCGAATCCCTTCCACAAGCTACTTTTGCGAAACAGTTAAAAAGTAAAAGTTTGGGCGCAGCCATTTTGAGATGGTGAGGGGACGAGCACTCACATACATGCAACGCCGAAAATACGACAAATTAAACTATTGCGGCTACATTTATCATTAATTAAGCAACTCGAGACACAGTTCTAAGAGAATTGTGCTTTAAAGAGGGCAAAATCTATCGATCAACAACTTTTCAAGAGTTTCGAGTTTGGCTTACCTCAACCAGGACGCAGCCACTTCACATCCCATAATGCAATGCGCTCTCAAGAGTTGAACGCGGCACAAACTAAACAACTTAACTTCCAAAAGATCCCGGCAGCCAGCCTACCCTACAACGTGCAACAATTTTTTTCAGTGTTAGCGTGTTGAAGTAAAACAAAAATCGTCCTGTTTTAAGTGATTTAGTTGACAAGGTTTTTGTTCCTTTCTTTCTTTTTTTACTGAAAACAATAGGAAGGTGTAAATTTATCGCCTAAATTTATACATGCAATAGAATGATTCACCCAGACACATCGTTCACGCTACGCCTTCCTAACGTGCTGAGGTTCGTAGATTTCTTATAATTTGTACGTATAGGCGCTTGTGCTTATCCACACGCAACAAGTACTGGTGGGGAGAGGGAGGGCGTGGGCTGACTATCCCCCCCCCCCCCCCCCTCCCCAACTAAATAAAAAGTTTCGAGTCGTAAAAATGGGCCTGTCGGAAATAACTGGACAAAGCACAAAGGGGAAAAAAAGTGAAATAAGTGTTGGAAAAAAAAAAGAAAGTGAAACAAGAAAAAAAAAAAAGAGTGAGCAAGCACAGAAAGCGAACAATTAAAAAAAAGGTCTTCAAAACTTCGGACAAAGCAGGGATGCAGTCAGAATTTTCTTTCCTTCATGATAGCCCCCTCCACCCCCAACTCCTTCCCTTTACACTATGTTTGTCTTCAATAGGGCTAGGACATTTTGGTGTAAGACAATTTGGTGTATGATATTTTCGTGCACGGTCATTTCTGTGCATTTTATTCTCTTTTTATTTCCGTTATGAAATTTACTCATTTGAGGTTGTATTTTAGTTGCACGAACCGTATATTGAGCGCACATGCACGTATCTCTCGCAGTGTTTAATCAGAACTGTGCGGCAGGGGGGGGGGGGGGGAGAATTTATTGCAAAAAAAAAAAACATCCTTAAGCCTCCCAGTTGGAACTACCGGAAACTCACTGT
>JAHWFP010026691.1:0-14751 GCA_023313725.1 Lithobius niger
GCCGCCCGAGGGCGCTATCGTCGGCGTCGTCAAGTGCGGACCTACAAGAGAACATGGTTATCGGAAACAGCGGTTGTCGCACACACACAAAAAACGAAAGTGTCAAGACTAAGAGAGGAAGAAAAAGAAAAAAAAAAAAAAAAAGAAGCGGGGGTTAAAAAAAAAACGGAAATGAAAAAAAAAGAACCCTCTTATCCTGAAGAAAGAGCGTCTCAGTCTCGGGTTAAGCCAACTGCATCGTTTCAGGCGTCGTATCTGAATCACATATCTCCAGCAATCAAATTTTAAAACGTAAAACTAGTTTCTATCGGCAAAAGGGAGGCTCTTATTTCGCCTTGAAGGTGATACTCTTCCCCCTTGCTTCCCTTCATATTCCTTCCCTACCGGTTTTAGGGGGAAGGGAAAAGGGCTTCTTTACGTCGGCTAAAAATAACGCTGACGTCAGCTGGGAAATTCGGTGGAAAGCGCGTGTTAAGTGGGCTGGGAAACACGACGTTTGGAATACGGATCACGTAGGCGTATATAATATGCAAAATAAGAAAGAAAAAAAAAGGTGGGGAAACGACATCCACCCTGGCAGCGGGTAAGTAGATGGGGTGCAACTAAAAAAAGGGGTCAAACTTAAAAACCATGGATCACTATGTGGAGGGGGGGGGGGCCAACATCTAAAGAGAGAGCTAGCCGTGTAAAATAGAGTAAGCGATGGCATAGTCGGTCGTTACGGGACCAGGTGCCACTGCCACGTTATCCAGTGTCCCTCAGCGGTGTATGGCCGTTTCACCGAATCCCGTTTCGCCGAATATATTTTTTTTTCTCCAAATGACGTGCCTTGCCCGCGCTGCCCGTGCTCGTTGCGGCTGAACATCTAACATCAGAAACCGCAACTAATTACACTTTCCTTCCAATTAGGAATTGTATCTCTTACTTCTACAACGTCAAATTTTGTACGAATATTTTGATTCGGCGAAACGGGAATTCCCCTTTCGCCGAGTTTTAATCGGAGCTTAATTTTCCGTGAAACGGGAATCGGCAAAACGGGTATACACCATCCACCTAACCATCTCACTCCAACCCAATAAAATCACACCACTTTTGATACAAAGCCTGATGTGTAGATTATTAACTTATTACGTTAACATTACATGTTAATCTTCGAACTATTAAGCGGTGTGATTAACTTGGCGAATATTTTGGTGTGTTGATATCACTCCTTTAAAGGGTCGAACCATTCGGAGCTTGTCACCCTTTTACCAGTTTTGGTTTTTGATATGGTACGTTAACATTACATGTTTACCCAAACTATGGATTAACGAAAAGTTATCGTTTAAACTAAAGCGAAGTCATGGTTCGCCTAGCTTATCATTTAATTTTTTTTTTTTTAGCATTTTATTTTTGCGTTTCATGGTGATTTATAAATGTTACTCAAAACGTAATAAAATCTGAAAGTCGGGCTGATCCAATAAAAAGGAATAATTGAACACTGAATTGATTTCCGAAGTATCTGCACAAAAAAATGCAAGTGTGCAAAAAAAAATAATCGATGTTTTGGATGTTGAATAGGCTAATATTCTAAACTGAGTTCAACATAAACACGGGGAAAAAAAGGGTAAGGAAGATGAAGATTGTTGCTTCGGAAAAAAATTGGTTTTACCGTGCCACAAAATTTTTACAATTAGGACCATCGGGATTACGTTACAGGTCGAAAAGGTTTCAGTTAGTGATAATTCATGATACAAGCAATTTCCATTGCGTTTTGGATTTTTTCATCTAAGAATACCGCTAAGCCATACTGTCATGGCGTTAAAAAAAAAAAAAAAACAGAAACGGCCACATGCAGCATTCAACATGCACACACATACATAAGTACAAACATTTTTTTTCCAATCACCACTGGTGCTAAGCTTGTCGCCACATCGTCCACCGAGTGGAAAGAAAGGTAGTCGCAAAATAAAATGTGAAATCAAGATAGTTAAAATTCATGGATGGACTCCATTGCGTTACAGTCAGGGCACAGTTGCCTTTAGGACTTTGTCATTTAAGAATTCAAACAGATAGCCTTATCCGGGGGGGGGGGGGGAATTGAGGCTTAATGGCGCGTCGACAACTTGGCCATTAGCGCCAACCTCAGTCACAGTGCAGTGGTCCGGGTTGCCACTGCACCACACCTTATCGCGATGATCCCTCAACCTGAGAGACTAAAGGTGAAACCTTACGCTAAGCCATACTGACATGGTGTAAAAAAAAAAAAAAAAGGAAACTGCCATAGGTAGCATTTAACACGCACCCATATACATAAATGCAAAGATTTTTCCAGTCGCCACTGGTGCTAAACTTGTCGCCACATCGTCCACCAAGTGGAAGGAAAGGCAGTCACAAAATAAAATGAAAAGTCAAGATTGCTAAAAATGTATGGCTCGACTCCATTGTGTAGCTCTCAGGGCACAGTTTATGAAATGATTTTCTATATTTCTGCTTTCACTTGGAGGCCGTCATCAGGCATATACACACAGTAACTACTCAGCTTATCGTTTACCCCAAACAACCGATTTCAATTTCCGGTATCATTCTTGAAGCGAATGATCCGCTTTTGTTTTCTAGAGCACGCCTTTCTTTCCTTCCACAAGGAAACGGGATTAAACATATAATATGTAAACCAAGCGCCACGGCTGTTTGCCATGACGTTCACATCACGTGACTGGGCTAGTCCAATCAGACGGCCAAAGATCCGCTATTCTCGTTCGTCAGTGGCTAACTCATGGTGACGTCACGGAAAACAGCCGTGGCTCGTGGTATAGAAGTAAATTTAAGCAAAAGGGGCTCCTTTAGCCCTAGTTTTACCCAACGCAAAGGCGAAGATGCTGTGCAAAAATTAAAAAAGGAATTTGATCGATAATAATTGAGGCATTGAATTTCATTTTTGAACTCATAATTTTGTGCACCAAATTTCGTGCAATACAATTTCGTGCCATTGTCACAACAATTCAAAATCAACCAAAATTGCACATGTTATAGTGTACAAAACAGATATAGAAGCAGACCTGCAGACATGCGTATGATACATATCTACATTTAGGGTTTCTTTTACGTCTCTATAATGTGTGGCACAGTGACAACCCGGATCACTGCACCGTGACTGATAGACACTAATGACCTAGCTGTCGACGCGCCGTTAAGCCACAGCCCCCCACGCACACAGACAGACAGACAGACAGATAGATAAAAAAAACCGACATCCAAAATTGTACACTTAGAGTATGCGACGGATAAATCCCCAATGGACAATTATGGTTTAAAATTCTATGGCACGACGCACGAAATTATGTAAAACATAGTAGTGTGCATATATTTCCGCACGTAAAGCCTCAGGTCCCATTAATCGAATATAAAAATATTTCAAGTTTAAAACCTGGCGTTGTGACACATGCTAAGTTCACATGCAGCAGGAGTGATGAAAACCGTGAAAGTGTTGCACCACCATGTTTTAAACTTAATTTTTTTTTTATCTTGGAGTCTGGGGCTTTTCATCCCGTAATGTAAGATGTCCACTGTGTTTTATATCATCATGCGTTGACCATCTTACCAAAGTCTTGTAACCGTACTGTAATATTCCCGCACATGTTATACTGTTTATACATTTCACTGGTACTACCAAAAAAATATTGACATAAATCTTTCCAGGTACGGTTCAGGCTAACTTCAGCTCTGTATTTCCTTCATTTACAGGCCTCTAGTGTATGCAAAACAGTCGACATTTAGGCCAGAAGTTGATTAAGCCGAGGAATACTAGTCGTTAAACGTGAGGCAACACCACCGCAATTCTAGCACTCGGCTAAACACCCCTTCATTCAGTTTACATTTAGCTCCCACTTGAAAACTCCGCACGCCAGATCCGTGTTTGGTTAGCCCAAAACTCAAAACTTTAAGCGTGAGTTGCGTACGAATCGAGGTCTTAGGTAAATGTCAACCCTTTCGCTGAGATTAGCTGAGCGGGTCATTCGTATGCCAGAGGACCACGTTGCGGTCCAGCCAGAGGCTTTGCACCTTGTCGTATGTGGTCAAGCCCAGAGACACTGACCACCGTATTATAGCCCACGTATGATAGATGGTCAAGAGGATAAGGAGGAAACCAAATGGACACAGCCCTCCACCCTTCCTCCCCATCTCCCCAAACCCTGAACCCCCTCCGGCCACCATTCATCACAGAGGCGCCTCTCCTCTCAGGATCGGATGGTTAATTCCCGGATGCCGTCTTCGCGCCAGTCCAGCTGCCCCCATTTGTGCTACCGCTTGACTGCCATATTGGCAACACGACTG
Organism: Lithobius niger; assembly: GCA_023313725.1. Lineage (NCBI taxonomy): Eukaryota > Metazoa > Arthropoda > Chilopoda > Lithobiomorpha > Lithobiidae > Lithobius > Lithobius niger. The sequence continues at coordinate 4,315 of JAHWFP010026691.1, forward strand.
ACCAAACTAACCGTCTTAAAGACGATGAGAAACCAACGCATACGATGGGTTTGTATTGTAGCGTTGGGCGATATTTCGGTATGCAGCAGTTTTCGGTATACACGCAAGCCATGCGACGGTGGTATCGTTATACGTTTCGTGATCCGCGATCAGGCTATTAACGAAAATGTTGAGTGGAAGAGCTGAATTTTAAATCGTTATGTTTAGGTTAGGGCAAGAGAACTTAGGGTTAGATTAGAGAAAGAAAAGAAGGCCTACTGAATGAGGAGGGGGGGGGGGGGGCCCGAGACTTAATGGCGCGTCTACAGCACGGTCATTAGTGCTAACCTTAATCAAAGTACAGTGGTCCGGGTTGCCACTGCGCCACACACTACATAGGTGTTAAACACACCCCAAATCTAGAACTTATCATACATCCGTATCTACTGCAACAATGTACAAACCGCGGACAAGAGGACAGACTTGTAGCCTACTGAAAGCTGAAGTGATGCAGGGACCCTAACATCGAAGACCGTAAGGAGATCTCCTGAAGGGAGATCAACCAGCCCCTCCGAAGGCTAACATTTTTCCAGAAGCGGACATCAGCTTTTATTCAAACGGATTGACCCTAACAACCATGACATAACACGGGCATTATGGGTAATAGAATCTTCTAGAAGCAGGAAATACTAGAGGAAATCCTAAGCCAGTTTATAATGCAAACTGTCATAGAAATCAACATCTGGCGTTTAAATCTAGAGGGGGAAAAAAACTTACACACAAGGACTCAGCAAACATTGATAGCATACAAGATTTTCAATAGTTATCGCAGATTATAAAATTGAAAGCTCAGTCTTCATGAGCACTCCTGTGGTAATCAGTCCCTAATAAGAATTAACATATCGTCCTTTATTGACGAGTTGCATAAGTACCGTGGCTAAAACATGAACTGGCAAAAAAAAAAAAAATAAATAAATAGCAATAAAAAAATGCAGCCTTAACCTTGCCAACCCTGTTTTGAGGTTTAAGTTTTTCACAGTTGCATCATTTTTTATTTGACTTTATATCAGTTGCAATGATCTGTGCTCTATATCTAGTGTTCAGTTTGGCTGTATTATTTGGGTATTTAAAATTAATTCGCCAATACATTCGTAAGTTACTAGTCTTTCAAATGCCAAGCATGACGACATGTGGAGTGCTATAATGAGAAATGTATGTCTTCTACAATTTTTATTATTGTTATAGTTAACGGCCCTCTATTTACTGCCATTGATCAAAATCAGTAACCCCGAACCTACACTGCCGCTTTCTTGTAATAGCTTCCATTTTATCAGTAAGAGCTAGTTGTTTCAACTTTGGCGCGTATAAATTTTACACTAAATGTGAAGAAGCTTCACTGAATCCAAAAAATGCATGTGCATCCTTTAACTCGGCTCTTTTTTTCTTTTTTTGTTTTTTTTATCTGCGTGATCATAAGAATTATGCTTATACTACCATAAACCATCAAGCTCTACCTATGCTGGCTAAGCTAATCGATCGTATCTAATGCGCCAAGATTTACCGTCCTCGGGTCCCGTCGCCTTAATACTGCCTCTGCCCGTCCCATGCTACACGTCAACTGCGATGCAAGTTATTGTGGAAATTTATACGTGTGGTTACATTCAAAAGGCCTTTCGTGAAATACGGCACTATATATCAAGACGCCTTTCTCACTTAAAAACCGTTATACGAGATCATTCGCGAGACTCGTACCAAGCGGCTTTACCAATATATTTTCCCGACGCTACCTCTTTGCAAGCTGGCGCCATACCCCCCCCCCCCCCCCTACCCTCACCCGTGTCCCCAAACACACCCATACACCTTTTATGCCTCCAAGCCCAACCAACCTTCACCGGCCTTTTGTAACATGTTCTGGCCTTTTTGGCATGTTCGGTACGGCATAGTACATGATAAACAGTTACCACAACCTCAAGAAAGCGGCAGAACAGGAACGTTCAGGAAACTGTAATGTGAATGGCGTTAGCATGATTTATGTGACGAAAGTGAGTGATGGTGTATGTTATTATGTAGCTATAACGCTATACAAAGGCGTGTTTCTTTAGAAATTGTGTTGCTTGGGATTTTTCATTTCAATAAACAGCTCTATTTTTATCTGTGCTTTAAAAAATTGTCACACCCAGAGAGATGTAAAAAAAAAGAAAGAAAAAGAAGTAGAGCAAATTGTTTCGCCAGTTATTGTGTGTTTGTGTGTTTGACGACGTGGTGCAAGAATGGTTTTCGGAGATTTCAGAAGGAAATCCAGTGTTACTACGATGATGAACTAGTTGAAATGGCAACCTTTGACTGTGCGAAGGCGCGACCGCAGACTGGGTCTTTTTTACAATATCTACCACGGGAATACCATTCTAAACCCACTGGACTACACTTGCATGCGCCTGACTACATTGGCAGGTTGGATCATCCAAAGAAGGTGAAACGCCCTCAGTCTAATAATGTTGAACCGTAAGTCAACCGAAGCAATTTAATGCTTGTATGGCTGAACCGGACTATTAAAGAAGAAGAAATATCTGGTAAAGGGAGGTGCCAACAACCCGGGGATTCGATCCGGGAAACTTCCGATCATCGTAGGGGCCGAAAGATTGTCCAGAATTGGCCGGAATAGTTCCCATAGCCGCTGAAGGAGCATGGTAGCCTCTCACGCTACCCTGGCCGGCAGTCCTGGCGGGGACTTTGCCAAGGTCCCCTTTCCAGGGGTTCGACTAGATCCGCAATCCTCCAGCAACCAGGCTGAGCTCTCTCACCGCTCAGCCACGATGACCACAGCTAATTCCCGATACGCGCTGTATCCTCCAGTTATCCTCCTCCTCCAGTTATCCGCTGTATCCTCCTGTTATTTTTTTTTTAGTTATGGAGTAAGGCTATCTTCCAGATTTCTGTCAGTCTATAAAATATGGAGAATTTAGGATAAGAAATTGTGTAGCTTGGGATTTTACACTTCAATAAACACCTCTATTTTCATCTGTGCTTTAAAGTACTTATCATATCCAAAAAAAAAAAAAAATAAGCAGTGAAAATTTTTTGGCCAGTCATTGTTTGTTTTAAGCATAACTAACAAGTTACTTTATAGAATTTTTACCAAATATTTCGTTATGAGTTTAATTCCGGGAATGTGCTGTTTCCTCCAGGATAACTTATTTGTTTTAAGGTTAGGCCTATAGAGGAAGGCGCTCCCAGGTTTCTATCAGTCTATAAAATATGGAGAAGTTAGGATAAGAAATAGGCATGACCACACACAAAAAAATAGGAAATGAGGTTAAGAATGCAGTGGTAAAAATGTTGCCTCCCGACAGGCAAATACCCACCCGTGAATAAATACAGTTAAAAGAATTTAATTATATATATATGATTCCTAAAAGCACAACAGCACTTAAACAGATGCAATTATCTAAATTGTACATTTGCTTATTTCAATTAAAAATCATCAATTTTTATCCGTGAACATTTTAACAAGTGAAACTTCAATCATATAACCCTTTTTTTACGGCACACTCGACGTTTTTGTTTGTAATCCGTGTACCTTTTTGACGGCTATGGTTTATGCATGCAGTCGATCGTCGCTGCCCACTTTGAACGAATTCAGCTCAGCTCTGAAAGCTTGAATCTACGAAATAAATACAACATTCTATCGTTTCTATAGCTGCCAATTTCGTTGCTTAGTTTGGTTTAAAACCATATCCGTTTAGCTGAAATACGGATTCTTTCATTTTATCCTTCAATAATAAACCTTGTAGCAAAGAAATAACACATGCACGAAGAATGAATCTGGTGTTTGCTGAGTGGCAAAACTCTCTAATTATAACAATGGCTAAAACAATGCAAAACAATGTAACACCGGAATGGCTCGACCAATTGAAAAAGTGGTGTCTGTGAGGATGAAACCCATGTAAATTTCTGGCTTAGATCATGTTTCAGATTTTAGCTAGGTGCAGTAGTTTTTTTCTGAGACCGTGTCACAGAAGAACAGCAACAATAACAAGAACAGTTTTCAAGAACAGTTTTCAAATTTACGTGTGGTTACCTACGTTTATTCTTGCACAGAATTTGATAAAAAGTTGACATAAATATACCGTCCGTACCTATCTACTGTCTGGCCAAGTTTGGTCAAAATATATTGAATAGGAACGGAGAAATTAATAGTTTTAGTTTTCCGGATAAAGGACTTCAATCACACTGCAAACAGAACCTGATATTACAATTACACATTAAGTAACCTTTTGTTATCACTAATTGAGCCTTAATGTTGCTTTATGTGGTCCGGTCTTTTGTTGAAATTTGTTTGGTAGCAAAAAGAAATTTTTAATAGGTTACTTAATTGTTGTAAACTATATAGGAACTGCTTAAATCCAGTAAAGTTTCGACATTGCAATCGTCGACCCCCTCAAACTAGTCAACTGCGACGCTCGAAATGAATATAAAAAAAATTTTCAACTCGTGTTGAATGAGAGCATGTTAAGAAAGTTCTAAAAATTAAATAAAAATAAAAGAAACCGAAAAAAAAGCGCTCGCTCACACAATCGCCTCATACTGAAATAAAAGGATAATTACAGTACATAATAAATGCACGAGCTCAACGCCAGAGATAATTAATTTTCGCAAAACAGTACTTAATTCCTAAAATTAAATTCGCTAATCAATATTGGCAAATGAACCATGTCGTAGACAGATTGGCGCGCGCAGGCGCGTATGAATTTCTCCATTAACGTTCTTTTGACGCTATACGTATTCCAATTACGCAAATTGACTTAATGGCATAACCGACAACGCTTGAAGAATAGCCAAGGTTATGCAAGCAGGCCATAGAGCCAATATGAGTCGAACGAAAGAAGAAGGAACACGTTGCTCATGGAAGGGTGGGGGACGGGGAGGGGGGGGGGTCGGCTGCCTCCCGGATTTTTTTTTTTTGGGGGGGGTGCGGTGTAACAAGAATTGACACGACAACGACAATGCACCACCAAAAACGAAAGCAAGAAGCGTCACTTTAGACTGTAGCGAGACAAGGAAGAACGGGAGAGGATGCAGAAATTCAGCATTTGTGACGTTTGTGACTTCCGGGTAAGTTGCATGTTTGAATCCTCCACCACAATTATAAATCGATGACAAAATGCTGGTGTCTTGGAGCTTATAATATTAAGGAAATATTATAAGGAGCTATTTATTTAGGAGCTTATAACTCCTATAAATACATAATCAATAACGTTACAAAGCTTATAAATACATCTAGGATGTGTGCCTACTCCTCCTGGACTAAGGGAGGGGGCGGGAGGGAATGGAGGCTTAATGGCGCGTCGACAGCTAGGTCATTAGCGCCAACCTCAGTCACAGTGCAGTGGTCTGAGTTGCCGGGTGTTCCGGGTCCGGGCTGGACTAAGGCACACACACACAAAGATAAGAGTAGTGCCCAATGAAAGATAATTAAAGGGAGATTCCTTTTGTCCTGTAACAGCCACGTGCAGTTTTCAGTCGCGCATGATGCCGTCGTACCGTTTCGCGAAATTCAAGCTATGGTGCTCCTTCACTACGATGTTCCTTCTGTGGGCTTCGTCACGTAATTCAGCATTGCGCCTGCGATGAGAAAACACCAATGAAATGAGGGTCACGTGATACCACGAACGCCAAAGTTGTGTCGCCAAAGTTTCGATGATACGTCACGAAAGTAGATGCAACGTCTCATCGTGCCAAACGGTAAATACGAGAAGGATGCCCTAAAAACACTTCCCAATATTCAACAAGAAATCGCCTACACGCCACACATGAAAACGAATTGTTAGCAAAGGATTGACTAAACGTAGGCAATAAGGTGTGTCCCTTTAAATTATGCTTTGAATAGGTCTACTGTCATCGCTATAACTGAGTTTTTGATCCTCAAATACGCGAAAAATGCTCTGAAAACTGCTCATGACGTCAAAGTTCGATCAGGCAAACTAACCAGAAAACAATCAACTGAACCATATGAAGCGTGGATCCACGCCAATAGAGTTAGCAAAGCCAGCGATACGGTTTGTGTAAATCTAGTATAAACCCCCGAGTGTTGCTGTGGCCAAATGACGAAAGATGGTTACGGTAAGTATTTACTTGTTCACCAGTGTTCAACAATTTTTTTTTAAAGCTATCTCCCCACTGCGAAACTTGTGCTTCATCTTCCAGAACATTCGCAAGCCCTTAGATTTTGGGTTTGGTTAACATCTCTGTATTGTGTGGGGGCAGTGGCAACCCGGGCCAATGCACTGTGACTGAGGTTGGCGCTAATAACCTAGCTGTCGAGGCGCCATTAAGCCACAATTCCCCCCTCCCCATAACCACTGAGCTATGATTTGCTCGCTATGGTTGGGCTCCCGAAGAAGTTTCTTTTCGGTTCCCCCCTTCTTTTTGTAGTTTTACGTTACGGGTATGGTCGAGGGATAATGATGGGGTGACGGTTTTACGTTTTAAAATCGTCACTGACGTAATATGCACAAGCTTTAAGCCGGCGATTGCAGCCTGAATGCTTGAGGCACGCATGACGGTGTACGAAAAGCGTCATCGAAACGTAACAATTGGCTGGAAAATAGCAAGAGTGTACCGGTGTACCAAAAAACCAAAGGCACGCGCCCGCCTGAGCTCTGCTCGCTTTATTTGCACCTTTTGATGCTCTACTACCCCCGAAAAATGCTACTTTTCCTCAAACACACACACACAACCCGAATCGCCCTTCACCCTCCTTGCATTCCTTTCCAGCTTCGCCCCTAAACTGCACATTAGCCCAAAGAATGTTTACTTACTGCGCACTCATGGGCGAACTAACTAAAGAGGATGGTTTTCATTAAAAGAGAAGGCGGCTTCAAGTGGCGAGAATCAGCTAGGGACGACAGGATAAACGGGGACGAAACCATTCGCATGTGTAGACAGACCCAAGGGCCCATTTATTAAACAAGACCTCGCCCGCTGAAAGCTGTTCGCTAGCCTGTGTTTATTTAATGCCAGTGAATTCCCAGTTTCTCTGAAGCAGAAACGGATGAAAACACCAGTAAAGACGTAGAAAGGGCAAGACAAAGGCGCCCCCAAAAAAGAAATTGTCAGAAAATTTGCCTCGAAGGTCCACGAAAAACAGCATCAGGAATTGTCTGATAATGTGTTTTTTGGGGGACACCTTATTGCCTTGCCCTGTATATACAGTTCCTCTGATTGGAATTGGGCAACACATAAACAAGTAAATGTGTAAATAACGACAAGGAAATCGAACAAATTACAACAATACTAAATTTATACACTGCGTGCATTGCATCTGTCTTCTTTTTCGCTATTTTTAAAAATTTCACGTTTCAGCGTGGTGGCCATTTGGGGTGTTTCGAATCGTAAACTTCTCTTCGTGGAATCTGGACTTTAGGAACCAGTCCTCATTTTCTATTACAGTAATTACAGAAAATCCTTTTCCTATTGTAGAAAATCGACGCTGTCATGCCAGGTGTATCATGCTTCTCGGCTGCAGCCAAGAGAAGAGCATCTCCATACTTTCGTTGTCATGGTTACTATGTAAATACAGATGGAAAGGCAACTGCTCGAGGCGAGAAGCAACCACCGTGATCAGCGTGAAGCAAGTGAACGAAAAAATGTCCCTGTGAGATCTGACGAATCCTCCATAACGCTATTTGTTTTGCTAGCACTTGTGGTAAAGACTTGTAAATGCGGTGTAAACTGAAACCATAAATTGCAGTATCGTCTTATTTTTTCTACTTCAAGTCGGTCACCACTGTCAAGTGCATAGCCAGTTGGATTTGTTGGAATTTGCACATTTATAGCATCTAGATTTGAAGGAATTATCTAGAATTCTTTAACCTGTGGTCTGATTGTCTAATCAATTCTCCAGTGTTACCGTCATTTTTTAATGGTTTAAGTAAGCATGCAAGAACCGATAACCAACTCTTGTTGAAAATGTACGGTTTTCTTAGCAACTGAAAGGGGAACCTTGGCAAAGTCCCTGCTAAATGGAGGTTTGCCGTATCGAATCCCAGGACTGCTCCTCTCTTACCAGGATCCTTTCCAACCTTTTACTAGAAGCCTAAAGGGTTCGAGGTTGAGCTGCTTTATCGATATGGACATTAATTTCTGTGTCTGGATATGCTCGTCGAAAAAATTCTATCAATGAATTCATATTTGAAATTTAAGCGAACTTTAGGCGATCTCTGTTTTGAAATCCTGGTAGTATAGTTCGTCACAACAACAACTACAGGTCATCACTTTAAATTACTTCTGAATCCTACGTGTAATTTAAAGTGGTACCCTGTGATACAGTTGGTAAAGTGAATCATATGAGTCAACAATACAAAATTGCTCCTTCCTATTGTGTCAGTTGCACTTTCAGCTTTACAAAATCCCATTAAAACGCGTCCTTATTATGGTGGCAGGGCCTTTAAAAATTACAGCCAGCTCGAAAATGTAATCCTCTTTAAAAATGATTTCACGACTGACGACACCCTTTCAATGAGTCTGGCACGCGAGTAAAAGTTAACAGTGAAAATTTCGCCAGATTAACGTCTTTTAACGTTCTGTACTCCTCAGTTCTAATAACGGAAATGGCCGTCATTGACCAGATTACAGACTCGGCTAAAGGGGGCTCGCTGCTGATTTTATGTGCCACTACACATTCCGTCTCCTCTTGCGTCCTAAGTAGAAGAGAAATACGGATTTTGTCGTTTAAAGTTCTTGGTATGCAGGACGGGACCGCATCTGCAGCAGGAAGCACTTCAACTCCATTTCAACTGGCGCCCGAATCATCACGAGAAAGCTCTGCAATATGACGTCATTACAATGGCATTAATAATTCAGGCCACTTAAAGCGGACAAAAAGGACCTAACTTCTCGTTTCACTCCGTATAATAAATGCACGCGCTGTTGTACGCTCAAAGCGTCTTTGTGTGGGTATCGAATTAAGTGTTGGTGGGTCGCTGCAGCTGTGGATTTTAAAATGCTTTTCGAAAATATAATGAAATGCTTCTCCAGGAAAAATGGCAGACGAAAATTTCGAAGGCGCACAAATATGAAACACTCACCACCAGTGCCGAGGGAGTCGGCGTAAACACGGCGAAGGAAAAGTCGGGTATGGAGTAGGTCTTACCTGAAACGAAATAAAAATGAAATTAGTGTTTTTATTTTTAGCAATTTTTTTTTTTTTTTAAACCGAAAAACAAGATGTTCTTGTGACTCGATTCCTTAGGGGGGGAAAGCAATGTCATTAAAAGCTTTCAGCTCGTAAGAAGATAAACAATAAAGTTTTGTTTTTATGACACGATTTTCTACCGTCAAACCAATGATATTTAATCAACTCACCCATTCTGGAAAAGTGATATGAATTTGTCAACAAGCTCTTATTCCTCTTAGCACAACCAGCAAAACTTCCGTGATAATTAGATCAAAAGTAAAATCCAAAAACTGGAAGACTTCCATCCAGTAGCGTGCACAGGAGGGGCATGGAGGCATTGCTCCTGCCCCTTTCGGGAAAAAATGCCCTTTTCGTAAAAAAATAATACCCTATTTTGGTTTTCTGAACCGATAAACGATGGTGCTGCAGCCAAGGAAAGGGCCTAGAGGCCTAAAAAAGGGCAAAAAGACGGTAAAAAAGAAGCAGAAAGAGGCATAGAAAGGTAAAGAAAAAAAAAGAGTTTAAAAAGGATAAAAAAAATAAGACTGACGAGCCAAAAAAAAAAGTCCCCATGGAAAAACCTCACCATTCCTTTTTACAAAATTTGCCCCTATTCTCTCGGTGGTCTGTGCACGCTACTGCCTCCATCACTGACTTCGCAAAAGCACTTCTTTTTGTCTTTCACATATTCACAAAAATTAAAGACTCGAGAACCACACACACGTTTACTTTCTTTATATCATTTTCAACCTCACGTCAACCGAAGCAGTAGCTTTCATACCCAAGGTTGACTGCAGTCCAATTTACGAAATTGCTGAAACAATTTTCAAGAAATTCTAGCAGTGAAGAGGCTCGTAAGACTACTCCAAGGTAATTCTCCATCGTAACTGGGAATATCATAATCGGAGCTTTACCGTCAAGTAGGTTCTGTAGCTTGCCTAACCGTAAACTTAGATCTTTATACACACTGTAGAAAATATTCCTGTCTTAGTTCAACGGTTTCTGGTTGTGTCATACAGACTTTAGAAGGCACTTTGTATTGCGTTAGGTCAGTGATGCGGACGTCGGTGAACGTCATTGGTACAAAAAAAAAATATACAGGGTGGTCTAAAAGTCTGGTCACATGCAAATAACTGCCGATATGGTCCTACGTTAATTCTGAAGACATATTTGTAATGAAAGTCAAATATGGGGAAGTCAATGAAGATATTTTCAATGACCTTGAAAACACTATTCAAGGTCATCAGCATTCTATTTTCCACATGGCACAAAATACAGCGTAA